>VZTD01003784.1:1502816-1524541 GCA_013397725.1 Rhagologus leucostigma
AAAAAAAAAAAAAAAAAAAAAAAAAGGAAAAAAGAAGTCCGCCAAAACATTCCCATGTCGACTTACATTTGAAAGTATTGCTAGAATCAATGCCTTGAACTTGACCTTAGATTTGTTAATCCAGGAAATATACTCAGTGAGAAGAAGAAAAAAAAACCTATCGCGTTGCCTCTGGCAAACGAGCATTTTCTGCCTACCGATTCAGGATATAAACAACGCACAAGAGTTATGAGATATATAATGTGCCCTCTAGATTAAGCGCAGAACGCTACAGAAAGTGAAATGCCTCAACGCCGAGACCGGCCTGTTGTAGTCAGACTGTTTCTGAGATGCCGAGATCCACACTATGCCACAGAAATTCACGTCAAGGTAAATGACTGAGATTCTAAGCTAAATTGAATTTTATAGGATATAAGGTTCTCTCTAATGCACATTAAATTTTAACAATGATTTATAAAGGTATTTCAATTTTTTATTTAATTATTTTGCCCAACTCGCCAAGAAACACCAGATTTTACTGTACCACTGCTAACTTTATTGGAGAGCCTTATTCACATATCGTGAAACCCACCGAACTAAAGACATTTCTTCATCAATGGTTGTTTTAGGGGGCGGGTACAGGAAGTATCGCTATACCGGGACTGTCAAATCAACGACTTCAAAGCTCCAACTTCATATTTTGATGGACTCTCAGAATTGTATTATAATTAAGGTACCTGTACTTGTGTAACATTTATAGGAAGCCATTTGTACAACACGAGCTTAAAGTACGTGCCGCACTTTAGGATGCAATCATATGCTCATGTACAGCTCAGCCAGCTCATAAGGATCGTTTCTTGTCTCTTCTCTCATATGTAAAGCGAAGATAGCCATAAAAACAGCTCTTCCTCTAAGCCTAATATGGCTGCTGTTGCCTATGCCGGGGTGGAAGCCCGCTCACTGTCCCACTTGTTTCCCTTTCCCGACTTTTCAGCAAATGCCGATACTAATGTCACATCTTCTAGAAATCGAGGCGCATAAGCATGACAGATCCACACTGCAGAACACGGGGAAATTGGGACAAAACATCCCAAATGGGACCACGCGAAGTGTGAGGGTTACTCGTTCTTTCTCTTTCGGTTTTATTTTCCCATCAAGAGTTCATAGAGCACGGTATTTAGGAATCCTCATATACTTAAATGTAAACCAGCCACTAGCTGGAGACGAAGCCCATCTGAGACTGCTTTGTATTAAAAAAACCTTTTTTTTTTTCTTTTTGCCTACCCGAAGGCATCTCGAATGCTAAAGCCAGCCTTGAAATAACCCGATTTTCCATTACCCCTCACCCAAGCCGACTATATAGGTAGTTTTATACGATCAGGAATAAATGAAAGTAATTTGCTTAGTGCGTTCAAATCAAGGCAATTACGACGAAATTCAGATTAATTAAAACTGACAGGTTACAATGCCCGGCTGGCATTTTTCTCTCTAGATACGCACAAACAATGGAGAAAAGCAGACAGGTTAAACATCCTTCACCGTATTTCTTCCACACACAGCCGTCCACCCTCCTCTCTGGCACTCGAATGATTGAAATAATTTCAGAGACAAGTACATAGGAATAAAACAACTGGCGATAAAAACCAGGAGACGCTTTTCCATGCAGCCTGACCCAACCCTGCAATACAACACGGCGCTGCACAAAGCCAAATAACCAGCAGCTCTAAGCTCTATCTGCAAGTCTGCTCTCGCCCTGGGCTCTGACCCCAGCCTCTCCTGGCGCACTTTCTTGACAAGAGCCCTCTTTGCTTCCCACCTATGCTAGAGCAGAAGGCAACATCCCTGGGAAAGGTGGAGCCGGCACCCAAGCTAGGAGAAACAGTCTTACTTTTCTCAACCGGCTCTTCGGCTCTATTAGCATCAGCTCAGGCAGCCGCCTTCCCCCAGGTCCCCGCAGGAGAAGCGGCACTTCGGCCTCATACACCGTGGGAGAAAGGGAGTGGGGTGGATGGGTGGGCTGGAGGGGAGAGCAGGGGCCTGGGAAACTCTCCACAAAGGCCTCCCGAATGGCTTTGCTCCAGTCATGCAGGGGGCTTTTTGAGAGGGGACCGGGTGGGTGTTTGCTGTTGGCTTGTTTGCTTAGTTCAACACCGAGCAGGGGGAGAGGAGAAATATTGAGCCGCTTCCAGGAAGAGCACGAAAATCTTACCCCAGCATCCAGAAGTCTCTCGCCTGTGCAAAAATATATCCCCACGGAGACTGACAGTTAGGATCCCGCGCTGGGCTGTAGATCTCCAGATCAGTGAGGATGGATTGCATATTTTTTGGTTTCCTCTCTTACAGATTAAATATACACGGTCCACCAAACATTCCTTCTCGATTTTTCAGTGTCTTGGGTTGCTGTTGATTTGGGGGTTTATATATTTTTTGTTCTAGTTGTTGGTTTGTCTTTAGATGGATAGAAATCTAGCCTCTGGGGCACATCGTCCTTCCTGCCAGCTTCAGGCAAAATGCAGCGATATCACAGGCTAATGACGATTATTGCTGTTATTATTACTACTACTATTAGAGCTATTTATTTTTTCCTCTTTCTCTTTCTCACCCCCCCCCACCCCCCCCCNCCTTAGGATTTCCGATGGCGATTTGCACACAAGGTGATTGCAGGAGGCTAAAATGCTGTCTAATTCCAGAGATTCCCATCTCACGAGTAGGAGAAATGAAAAAAAAAAAAAAAGTCCCAGTGTTTTTGATCACGAGACACCCGGCCGTTCCTCTCCAGTACACCCCGGGTCACAGTACAGTAATGACCGTGGGTTGTGCGTTGTAGGACTTGACCTTTCCTACGTAGAAGAGGGCGCTTTACGCTAAGGGGAGGGAAGGGAGGGGGAAGCGGAGGGAGGAAGAGAGATGCTCTCTTTGGGGATGTTTAATCACAGTTCAGATCTAGGAACGGGCAAAGCTTCTGCCTTGCAGTACGCCATGTTGAAGCTATTCACTAGAGAAAAATAAAAATTCTTTTTGGGGGTGCGGGGGCGGGAAGGAGGCAGAAGGGAGGAGGGAGGAGGATGGACTTAATGAACATTAGCGTTTCGTACCCTAGTTCATGAATCAACTGCATTCAAGGGAGAGGAGGCCCAGGGGGCAGGGAAAGGCTCACGGCGTGGCCAGAACACCCGCGGCCGGACCCCTTCAGAAGCGGCCGGAGCGCATGGGCCCGTCCCGGCACCCACCGCCCCACATTACCCCCGGCCCGCGAGAAAAACCGCCCCCTGGCTCCCTTCCCTTCTTCTTTTTGGACTCCTTTACCGGCCGAGAGCGCGCAAGGACATCTCTTCAAATCCTCATGAAAGTGCATTGAAACGCATCTAAATGTTATGAATGGCGACAAACGGCCTTTTAGCGCCTGCCAGTATTTTTTTTGTATTAAACGCTGTCTTGATTTTATTGCTAATGCTGCCCACGGAGAATGCTGAAACGCACGAGGAATGGGGTTTTATTTACGCTGTAGATATTTTTAAAATAACCTTAATTTATAGGCTAAAGGAAGAGATTCTTACCCATTCTCTCGGAATTATATACATATATATGTATATACATACATAGATAGATACACACACACACACACACATATATATATATATAAAGTTGTTCTGGAAGCAATGGGCGATTTTCTGAATATTTCGAGGACCACATTTTTTTCCTTTTAGCTTTAGAGGCCATTCCGGGTTTTTTAAAAGGGAATCTTTCTGAGCAAAAGGCAGTGGGGAAAAAAAAAAAAAAAAAAGGTATAGCTTTAGAGTTATACTTATTCTTTTTCGGAAATACGCTCCTGTCAAGGTTTATTTCCCATAGCAAACCACCTTTGCTACTGCCAAGTGCTCTAGGCGGGGATAGATTAAATACCAGATTATTCGCTGGGTGGGAAAAAGTATAACATTTGTTATACCTGTCTGTCCGCGTCAAAGACACAAGGACAATTTCTGCCCATGGGAAAACTGAGGGACCCACGACGCCACGAATTAGGCGATTATAAACTAACATTTCCAGACACTGGGAATTATAATTTATGTCTCTGAATCCAAGACTGAAAGTGAACTAGGTGGAGATTGAAGTGAAACCGAACTTTTTTTTTTTTTTTGTCTTTAATTCTATTGTGCGTTTTACACTAGGAATGAACTCCTACTCTGATTAGTGCTCCAATAAATACACTAAATATACAGTAATAACTTGCTACTTCTGTCTTTTGCATCTCTCTCCACATCTGCTAAAATATTATACCTAACCTTTGACTCAAGGGAAGCTGAGAAAATAAAGACTGTACCACGTTTACATACGTTTTGATTTTTAATTTTGTGTTTGTTTTCCTTCCAAATCCTTCTTCCGGCACATTTTCTTAACGTTTGCAAATTAAACTCCTCGCACATGTAACTCTACACAGCAATCCAGGCACAGAAAGTTGCCGCCCACCATTTTAAAACATTCTCTGTAACGCGGGGAATATAAATAATAATTCTCTCTAAATCGTGGGCAAAGACGGACGTCGTGAATTAATGTATTAATGTTGCTTAATTATTTTCGTTGGTGATATATACACTTGTAAAACGTATTAGGGATGTATTTTAGGACTCTGGAGGCAGATTGGTGAGAGGGGAATATGTAGTACAACAGCAATTTGTACTTGAAAATATATGTGCCAACAGCTTTTGGACGGCAAATGAAGGTAATAAATAACATGAACACACACACACACCTACGTGCCCGCTCTCCCCCACGCTCCGAGGCCACATCTACCCGGCAAAGGGATGGAGGGATGGAGGCGCGGAGGGCTGCGTGGGTGCAGCCGTGGGTAGGCAGACACGCGGGACGACCGAAGCGAGGGCGGGAGGGCACGCGAGGCTGGCGGAGAGTGAATCTTCCGTGACTTGGAAAACCGCAGACACCACCGTCTTGGTGCCCCGAGTCGCCCACCGCACGGCCGCGGAGTGCTCCGCCGGGCACCTCCGCTTCCCTCACTTCCCTCTTCACGCTGCTCTGGAGAGCAAGGCACGGAGCTCCCTGTCTTTACTCACCTGACGCATCCGCTCGCACCGTGGGATGTTTCCCGAGAGGCGCCTCGAGCCGGGCCCGACGAGGAGGCAGCGGCTCGGAGAGGAGCGGCCTCCCCGCGGGACCGGGCGCGAAGCCTCCGCCGCGGCCGCCGCACGCCCGAGGGTTTGGGGGAGACACCCCAGTGAGGGGGGGTGCTCCGCCGCTGGCCTGGGATCCGGCGTCCCTGACGGGGACTCTCCGCTGCAGGGCCCGGAAACATGACCTGCTCGTCCTGATAAAGCCTACGAAAGCCTCGGAGCCTCGACGCTGACTTACATGGTAACAAGGGTCGGATCCAAAATGTTACCTTACTCCTGCCAGCGATCGCGAGTCAAACGCTCCCCTTTTTACCCTGTGAAATATATATGCTGCTGAGCTATTTGAACAGTAGTGGGAATTTACATTCGCTAATCCACAGTCAGTCTTGAAATGCTTAGCAGATTTGAACAGTAGGAACTTTCAGCGTGAAAACATAATCTTCAAACCCTAGCTCCGATTAAAAGTTACCTTAAAAAAAAAAAAAAAAAAAAAGAAAAGCTGCAATTATACTAATGTCGGCCGTGTTCTCATTGTGGGTTTCTTTCAAGTCGTCCTGAATTATATCGCTCCGGGGCATGGTCTGAAAATAGAAGATCCTGACTAAGGTAGGCAGGATTCAGTCCTCTGTATCACCCCCAGCTCCGACCTGCAGTACATACAATTTGCGGCGTCTCGTGCAATAATTACACAGGCTGCGAAATTATACAGGTTGCGAAATACAACGGAATAAACAAAATTATTCACTCGGAGCAAGAACAAGTGTAATTCACTAGTGGTCTTCTTCAGGCAATTTCTCTCCAGGAGAAAGCGCCGCAAGGAGACAGTGGAAAGGCGGCTGTCCCGTGCCTGCGGCCGAGGCAGACAGCCCATGGACAGCAGGTACGGCCCGTGGGAGACAGGTCTCCGGCGCCAGCCCACAGCACCAGGCCTCCGAGCAAGGTACAGGGCTTCCCGCAGCTAGAACAGCTCCAGCGCGGGAGTTTTCTGCCTGCTCCAGCTCCGCTGAAAATCCCAGGCCGAGAGGCTACCGCGGAGGTCGTGGAGACTACTGGCTCCGCAGTGGCTCCCCTCGCCCGTGAGCAGCCCAAGGCCCTGCCCGCCATGGACGAGTGGTGTTGCACCCCTGGATCTTCACCCGTGGTCCCTCACACGGTGCCGCAAGCCACTGGAAGTCCGGGTGCTTGTCAGAGTGGGCCGACACCCTGTCACCCCAAAGCACAACCAAACTGCCTGGTCTGGAAACCGCCTGCCAGTAATGTGGCACTCTCAGGCTGTTTTCGCAGCAGGACGGGATATCTCGCTCAGAAATTCCCTGACCGGCCTCCGAAGGGATGCATTCGAAATTCCCACGCTCCGCGGCCGCGGGTTTCCCGCGGCCTGAGAAACCACAGCGCTTCGGAGCCCGAGAAGCCACAGCGGTTCACAGCCCCTGCGCGGCCGCACACGGCGGGAAGGCTAAAATCCCGAACGTAGGGCAAAGCCCCCGACACTAAAGCCTCCTGGAAAATAAATCCCGCTTCTGCAGGTACTTTTCATGTCAGTTATTGCACGAATGCGTTACAGTCAGATCTGAGGGACGGAAATCGCTCTGCGCTGATCCCTGCAGAGGTGGGTCCTTTTGAATTTCAGAAATGTAAGGCTAGAAGCGCACAGCGAGCGCGGTATATGATACCCTCTAAATGTACCGTAAAGGTTCCCCGATAGCTCTAATTAGAGCTACAGACCACCGCAGGAGACAGGCGGCTAAAGCGAACTTCTCTTTGTGCCCGACCGAAGTCGCCCACCACTCGCTATCCGGGTCGGCCGGCGGCTCCTCGCACAGCACCAGGCATCCTTCAGCGGGGCACCGGCCGAGCAGCGAGTGTCAGCCGCCGCTCAGCCTCGCCGCTGCCCTGTCACCGCCAGAGAGAGAGAGAGAGAGCACGCGAAGTGTAACCTGCTCCGCGCTCTGCCTTGCAAGTCCGGACGCATTTTACACATTTCGGGCGGTGCGGCGGGCTCGGCGCGGGGCGCGGGCAGGATGCTGCGCGGGCGCGGCCAGGTGCGGACGAGACCCGGTTCTGGCCACGAGGTGGCGCTGTCGGCCCGCGGATGCTGCCGGAGCCAGGAGCTGTCAAAAGTCAAGGTCACAAATCGGCTTTTTTCCCCTCAAGGTCAAGGTTTCGGGCCTTCCCCGTCCTGTCATCGCCACGCAGCCCCCCTCACGTCCCCGTCGAGGCATCGGCAGGCTGGGCAGCGTGCCCCTATCGCAGGGGTCGGCCGCCGGCCTCCATTTCCCGGCGAGGGCTGTACCGCTGCGCTCGTATCATCCTGCTCTTCCACCCCCCGGCCCCCAGTGCGGCTGCAAAACCACTGTTTAACATTACCGAAACATTTATAGTTTAGGAACGCTGGTTATCAGGCGTGCCTGCCCGCAGACAAACACCGCCAAGAAAAATAAAACAAAATCCACCATATATACACAAGCTACACATACTGAAAGACAACACTATTACAATTATAAGACCGATACATTGTATTTTTCCATTAAATGCACGTAGGAATGGAAAAAATAGAAAGTATTTCTTTCAGGTTTTATTACAGTGACTATTTTATTAACAGTATTAATACTACTATACTTCTACACGTCTTGGGTTTTCATTTTTTCAGTAGAAATATATAAAAAAAGGGTGCATAAGTACATTTTCACAGTGCGCTGATTTTTTTTTATTTACAAGATAGCTTCTTATAGTGAATAAAAACAAAATAATGTGCTGGTTGAAATAACTGATTGAATTAAAAGGTGCTGTAAAAAGAATCCCTAAACATTCTACTGCGGTCTCATAACAGACAATAAACAAGGAGAAACGACTAATTACTTATAAATCAAATATAGATTACATAAATCAAAATACTTCTGGGAAAAAAATGTATTTCAGTTCAAAGTTCTTGGGTATTTTTTCCCAGGACATTTTTTTTCTACTGTAAAGAAAAGCCAATGCTCAAATATTAAAAATTTCCGGGGACTTAAAATATTAATTCTTGAAGATTATTCCAGGTTTAAAATAGGTAGAGTCCTTTAAAATGTATCTATTGTATGGCCTGCAGGAGAAAAAATAAAATTAAAAACCCCAAACAAACAAAAAACCCCGGTTTAGATGACAAGAATTCATCTGTGGAAAATAAAAAATAAAACCGAAAGACATCTCCAAGCAAATATTTTCCTTTCTATCCTCACTAATTTGCGATGTTTAAATTTACTATCAAGATAGATCCTCCACAGAACTTTCCTTCATTACTGATGCCTCTGAAATCCTTATTCAGTACCTTCGAGGTTTATTATTACTTTTTGACAATAAATGCATTGTTTAAAAACATACAGTAATTGTAATTTTTTCACTATGGTTTACCTGAGCAGTCATTCAACATACAGTTTGGATTGCAATGGAAGAAAACCAGATCATGTGTCCACATCGACATCCTCACGTTAACCAGCTCTCGCATCGTGGCCACGAAGGGTCTTCTTTCAAATAGTAAGGTCGTAGAAGTATTTACAAGTTTCTCAGAAAATCGTGTCTTAATTGAAAGAGTATCTCTCGGAGCTGGGGGTGTGGGCTTTACAGTCTGTCAGTGATACTGGCTGGCTGTTTGGGATTTCAGGAGAACTGTCAGTTTTCACCATTTTGCTACAGCAATATTAAAAAAAAAAAAAAGGAAGAAGAAAAGGAAAGAAAGGCTATAATTCCAAAGGTACAGATCTCTTGTTCTGAAAGAAGAGGTTCATTGTCTTTTCTCTTTTTAATTATTATTAATAATTACTTTAATCTGAACACACACACAAAAAAGTTCCGAAGCTCTTGAATTGCTACTTCTCCATTTTTAATCCATTAACTGGTAGTCTTCAATTTGTTGATCACTTTTTTCTCTTTGACTCTTCTGTTTTGGAACCAGATTGTGACCTGTCTCTCTGATAGATTTGTAGTCGCCGATATCCTCCTCCGCTTGTCTTTGGTTATGAATTTATTTGTAGCATATTCCCTTTCGAGTTCTTTTAGCTGGACCTTTGTGTAAGGCACTCTTTTCTTTCTTCCACGTCTGTACGAGTTCGCATCCGAGGGATGAGAAACGACGTCTGGAACAGAAAAACCATGCAGGGAAGCGTTAGAAAATCGCTCGAAGCAGTTAGGACATCTTCGAGCGGTACAAGGGTTAGGGTTAGAGCGCGCTCCTCCGCCTGCCCCGCTCCGGTTCAGCTACTAAAGCCCGGCTCAGCACTGGGGATTCCTCTTTCCTGGCCGCCGCAGACAGCTTTTAGGCAAGGAAAGGCTCACTTCTGTCAGACAGACAAATAATAACAAACCCCATGCAGCCCGGCCAGGGGCTCTGGGAGGGATCGAGAGGGGCTGCAGGGATTTACCCAGCTTGCGTGCTTCATGGTCTATGGAAAGTAATACCACAGACCTTCCCGCGGCCCGTTTCAGCTGTTTCCTCTCCCGGGGCCAGCGCCGGGGCCGGCCAGGCGAGGCGGGATGTGCCGTGCGCCGGCGGGGGGCAGGGGGCGGCACCGGTGCCGTTCCAGCGGCCCTGGGGCATGTGTGGACCGGGGCAGGATGGGACCGGGGAGAGCGGGCGGGACGGCGAAGGGTCGGCCCGGGGTGTTACCCCGGAGCCCTGCCGGCCGGATACCCGGGAGAGGCGAGCGGGGCAGGATGAAAAGAAGGGACAGGGGAAGCCATGCAGGTGTATTACCCGGGAGGGTGGATTTCCAGAGGTGTGGCGGCTGGCTCTGCTCCTTGGGGCAGTACACTTGCCCATTCCACCCGTTCGTGATGGCCCAAGGCTGGTAGCTGTCCATGGGGAGAAGGGGTTCGTGGCGCGGCTCGCCGGGGCCGCCGATGGCGGGCACCACGGGCATATCCAGATAACCGGGCACCGGCTGGTAGGGCCCGGCGGCGTAGCCCTGGTAGAAGGCGAACTCCTTGGCCCGCGACGTGAACTCCTCGCCGGAGACCGAGGTGTCCATGTACTTGTCGGCGAAGGTGGAGGCGGGCTGGGCGCAGGACTTGATGGCGTTGTGGTGGGTCATGCGACAGGGGTAGTAGCCGCTGCCGAAGTAGCCGTAGGGCAGCGCGGCGCCGGAGGAGCTCTGCACGGCGGCCGAGCAGGGGCTGCACTGCTTGACAGTGGGCTCGGCCATGCCGGCGGCGGGGGCCTCGCTGGAGGTGTAGGGGGCGGCGCGGGGGGCGGCCAGGGGCGCGGGGTGAGCCATCAGGTTGCGGCAGGGGTTGGCCGCCGCCGCCGCCGCGAAGTTGCTGCCGGCGTGAAACCCGTCCATGTTCTTATTGATCTCATCCAGGCTGTTGTCGTAGAGGAACATGACGGGCTCGATCCAGCGGGGGTGGAGGAGCACGGAGGCTGTCATAGCCCGCTCCGCATTGAGACTAGTGGCTCTTTTTTAAAAGCCCCAAAGACTGAAAAAAGAGATACTCAATCTCCGGGACTTGACCAGGGCTGACNGTCCGTCCGTCCCTCCTCCCTCCCTCCCTCCCTCCTTCCTCTCTCTGGCCCTCCCTCGCCACCGAGGCGTGAGCTTTTTGGCCCCGTTGTTGCCTCGGCGCACCCCCTGAGGTGCGGGGCTCCCTCTGGCACCCCGCCTGGTTTCTCCTTGTGCCGCTTTCCTTGAGCCCTCCCCGCCCCGAGCGCCGCGGAAACCCCGGAGGCCTCCCCTCGTCTCGGGGGGAAGATGAGCCGCACCCCTTCTACCCCCTTCCTCCGCCGGTCTGAGCCGCCGCCTCTCTCCGGGGAGCGCTGGCGGGGCCCTGGCCGGGTGACGCGGAGAGCCCACCGCAAGCTGAGGGAGGAGAATCATTCCTCGGGCGCAACGCTGGGACACATAAGGCTGCCGAAACGGAGCCTCCCGGGGTCTTTTTTGAGTGTTTTCCTCCTTCCTTCCCGCCCGTCGAAAGCCCAAGACCCATCTCGCTCCTCTCGCTACAAACTCTCAGAAGTCAGATAAGAGGAACAGACCTGGAAATCCCTATTTTATTTATTATCTTTTAGGAAAGGCTTGGGAAGCGGGAGAGTTAACTGGACATTCATCGAGATACCGCTGTATTATTTATTGCCGTAATAATAAAACCCTCGGCCTACGATTCGACTTGAATCTTTTTCGGCTGTAAAATATCACGTCGGCTGGCACGGTGTGTGCACGGACCCATGGCGCTTTTTGTGTGTACGCGTGTGCTAGGAAAACAAAATGGATTATCGGCTGAAAAATAATTTTTTTTGAAGGCCGTACCACTTTGCAAGCGAATGCTAGAAAAAAAACCCCGAACAACTCCATTCTCTTTTCGGGATGAATTTTTCATAGGGTGAAATAATTTCAGTTCTTAATATCCTCCCACCGGCGCGGATGCTGCTCTCTCCCAAGCTTTTCGCACACAACCTTGAACCCAGAACCCTCCATCACTGAGCTATCAATAAACTTGACCTAAAGCAGCGTTCATCTCGCCGTTAACAGCTCTCAGCCCTCACGCGTGTGCACAAAACAGCCACAAATACTCCCATCCTGAAAACTAATTTTTTTCCCCCAATTGCGTGTTGCTTTGTTTTGAGTCTGACAGCTCGGCGTATTTATTATCCTATTGTGCTTTCCATTGACGTTGTAGCATTGTTTTGCCCTCATGGCTACAAGCGCAGAGCAATCCCGGGACGTACATTGTTACCGAGCAGACTTTTCCTTGCCTAGTGCAGAGCTGCCAGCCATGAGAAATAGCTCTTTGGCGCCCAAGGATATTTTTTCAAGGTGCTTTTTCCGTGCCATGAGTTGGGATACCTGAAGTCTCTGTCATTCCCTTGCTAATTTGGCAGCATTTAGCCTCTTTTTTCCTTCATTATAGCCAGTAAAGTGTTCCCATTTTAACTTCGCATACTCTTTTCCGCATTTTTCCTCATGGCCAAAAGCAAATATTTATTCCACGCATATTTTCCCTTTTCTTTCAGGCTCCAGTTTTGAAACCTGTGGATTCCCTCGGCCAAACATTGCTTGACTGGCATGAATTGGGTCGGTTTGTTTCCCTCTCTTTTCTCGAGGTTGCCTCTGAAAATCGCGGTGCAGGACGAGGGAGGAGAAGTGGGAAGGGGAGGCAGCTCTATGGGACAGCGCTGTTTTACATACGGGTTAGACACGGCTAGAGGCCAAGGTCAAGTTGAAAGTTGCAGTCTAGCCAATGTGAGAACTGTCATTCACAGCCCGAAGATCTGTCTGATTTGCTAAAAAGCGGGTAGCCATGCGAACACTAATCTCTCCAGCTCCCCTCTACCCCCCTCCCCAGCCCGCCCCCACTCTCCAAACTCCCCTCAGCCGCAGAGAGTTTCTCGCTTATCTGCCTCTGCTTTTCAAGCTCCTTTCCATAAGGAGAGAGAAGTCATGTGAAACCGTAGCTTTCAGCCCCGATGCAAACTCTACGAGTAGTGTGTGTGTGGGGTGTCACGGCGAGGGGCGAGGGGGAGCATCCGGTCTGCTGAGTTTTGGTGGTTGTTTTTTTGTTTTGTTTACAATCCTGGGGCTGTTCCAGCCTTGTGTGCTAAAAGAAAGAAAGGAGATTAGATTAGAGATCTTACTTTTCTCCCTTCTCCGCGTCTCTTACTCACCCTGGAGGTCTATTTAATAATTACGGAAGAAGGCCATGCTTTACACTGATAATGAGAGCAGTAATACAACAATCCTCTTTCCCTGTTTGCCATGATGTGAGGGGGATTTCGGGAACGGGACTATTTCCTCAAAATGGGCAAAAATGACATCTGCAAGGTGCGCATGCACCATCAGAAAAATAGTGTTGTCGGACACGGTACTCCACGCTTTGTTTTGCCTTCCTAACTTAGATGACTTTTAATAAATTATTGACACCGAGAGAGGGGAAAAGCCTCGTCAACTATTTTTGATGCCCCCAAACCCGCTTTTCATTCCTCAGCTGTAATTTCTTCCTGCCTTAATGGGTATCTGTCACTAAATATTAGAAAGGAACCGTGAGGACTGATGGCATCGGGCAGAACAGATGTTCTTCGAAAAATCATGGACCCTGTAATGAACACCAGGGATAAAAATATTCCCGAGCTTAGCCCCTCGCCTTGAACATATACCATTCCCTACCACTTGTGGAAGAGCTTTTACTTTTCACAATATAAGCCTTGGGATGAGCTGGATAATAACCAAAACTAAGGAGTTTACTTGAAGCCACTGACCGATTTGAACGTCTTTGGAAAACTTACTTGATAATTAAATGCTTCCATACATGCAACCGACAGACCAACCAAAGCTTCTTCTTCCAAATTTTTTTTTTTTTTGTCTCTTTCGTGTGAAATGAAGTTAGAATACAGCACGTACAAGCGTATGGTAGAACCATAGCGATTTCCAAGAGAACCGATGCAAACCTCCAAACTGCTTTACATTTATATAGAGTGTGAAACAACTTGGAGAGAAATGCATCTGTTGAATCGTTTCCTCTAAAATGAGTATTAATTCCTTGGGGAGCAGGACGATGAACAACCATGATCAGTAGGAGAAATTTAAAAGGTCCTGAATCTTTTCATAGGCAGGCAAATTCTAATTGACGGTAGTCACCCATCGCGGTGCACGGCCATGCTCATCTCAGGTATTACAAAATGCTTCAGTGGCTTTTTTTCCCCTCGTTGCATCGAGAGTGGTCGGAAGCATTTCACCCACTTCGCAGGTGTAAGCAAGAGTGGAATTTGGCCCTTACAAGTGCTTTAAAACAGGTCACTGTGTGTGTTCCTGACTCCACGAAGCTAAAGATAGTCTTGCCAGTGAGGACTGCAGCAATTTGGCCTTAAACGTGAAAATAGAAATTATTTTTAAACCTCCTTATGTGATAGGAATATGGCCGCTCATTCACTTCTAAAGAGAAGATTTCACCTAAGATTTCTCTCAGAGAAACCAGAAGTCCTTTCAGTTGAAAGACAAGTTTTGCAAATACGGAGTTTGTCGGCTCAGTATCTAAAGAGCCTTTCCCCCCCTCAGACCCGTCTTTGTGTGATAACACACACACGCACTCTCCGCAGCCCTGCCGCGGGAATGCCTGGCTGAGGAGAACGCTGATTTCTTGTAGGTTCTCAATTACAATCTACGAATGCAGAAAAAACCCCCAAAACAACCCAACCCCGAACTGTTGCCCAGAGAAATCCACTCTTACTTTTCCATTCACTGCTTAAAGCTAATTAATAAGCATTAAGGGAAAACATCGTGTCTAATTGTTTAAAATATATGTTTCTCGCGGAGTTAAATCCCTCTAAACCGGCTAAAATATCTTAGCTGATAATGGAGGGGCTAGAGGGTGATCTTAGACACTAATAATCTCCTTGCAGAGGTCAGGATTCTTGGAAGAAGCGGGAATAAAGCGACAGCAGGAGCAAGAGCCTTAATCAAATTTGATTTTCATAAGCAAATTAAATTTACCTGCCAGAAGGGTAATTTGGAGCAGTACTGTCACCGCTTGTTTCTTCCACAATTTCTAAAGCATCAAGGTTTGAGATAAACATTCTTGAGTTCGTTTTAAATACACTTTGTGTTTCAGGATATTCATGTGTTTCTAATGGAAGTAAGCAGCTTTACGAGCGGGTTTCGCAGGACATCTTAACTCTCTCCCTCCCACTGCGTGCTAAGGGGGGTGCTGTGATAATTACAAAATAAGAAGAATTGGTAACACCAAATGCAAAAGGAGAAGAGTTCGAGAAAATTTGCGAAGACGTCCTAAAAATCCTCAGGCGCACACTAGATACGGACCTACCTATTTCAGTCGACCCAAACATTCAAACGGCACCTCCTATGAAAAAGGTGTGCTCGAAAACAATGTCACTGCTTTCACACGAAGTGTGGGACACGATCTAATGTTAATGGAGCCAGGTCTCAGAAGATCGTTTCACTCAGTGGGTTTTTTGGGTTTGGTGTTCTGTTTTTGGGGTTCTTTTTTTTTTTTTTTTCGTATTTCAGCTTCAGAAAACACGCTGGAGGTATTTCATGTGATTAGAAATTAAAATGGGAATGATCGGGTGAAATCTGTCTCTCGGGCAAGGTCTCTTTTCTGATTTGTTTTGCATTTTTTCGGTATAATAAAAATTTCAGGGGGAGTATTTTCAGGGGGAGGAGGGGTGTGCGATAGCTTTCTGTTTATATTTGGCGGGTGAAAGCAGCTGAAGCCTGGCATTAGATGTTAGTAGTCCACAGAAAATATTTTACTTTAACTGCCGTGTAAATGCAGTGATGAGGAGAAGCCTTTGCCGGCTCTCTCTCAGCCGCAGGCTGCTTGACCACAGTGATAAAGCCCCCCCTTACAATTTCAATTAATTTTGCCATGCAAAATGAGACGGATTTATTTGCCATCAGGTCTGGTCTCTCACACTAAGCGTGCCGAGAAAGTTTTCTTTCTCTCTTGGCAAATTCTGATAAGCAAGGAGGCCTGGCTGGCCGTGTAGTAGTTTATCTGGTCAATTCCATCTTCTAGTTGAAGTGTTCTAAACGTGTAACAGCAACAGATGACAAAATTATACTCAAATTACTCTTCCTTGATTTTCTGTGGTTTATCCTTCGATTTTCGAGATTTACCGTTTTGAGGGTAAATTAATTTCTCGCCTTATCTACCAGTAGGAGAAAAGAAAAGAAAAGAAAAGAAAAGAAAAGAAAAGAAAAGAAAAGAAAAGAAAAGAAAAGAAAAGAAAAGAAAAGAAAAGAAAAGAAAAGAAAAGAAAAGAAAAGAAAAGAAAAGAAAAGAAAGAAAAGTACAGTAAGCTACTATAACATATCCTCTCTATTTCTCCTGTGAGCTTGTAATAATTGCTACCACATGATCACATGGTGTATTGTTCCAGCCTGATTACAATTAAACTTATCCCTCCACCTTTTTCATTAGAGGAAGCAAAAAAAAAAGTTCTTCCTGAGCTTCAGGCCCACTTTGTGCTGTTTTATTTCCCTTTGAAAAGCTGTCGGAGAGAAGCCGAAGTCTCTCTTTGCTTTACAATGAGAGAGAAAGCGTTTCCAAAAAGCCCTTCTCACCACAACTTTCTTGTAATAGCGTGACATTTACACATTACGTTCGACCGGGGGGGCTCAGGGGCAGGAGCGGACGCTGCTGCTCTCTGCAAGAAGTTGCACAATCTTTATTTTATTTATTTTTTCTTTTCACGCTGAGCTCAAAGTGGTATCTTCACCTAGGGAGGGAAACAATGAGGCTCACAGTGTTAAAGACGTCTGTGCGCGGTATCTAGAGAAAAAAAAAAAAGGGAGAGAGAGAAAAAAATCATACAGGAAACATTGGACATGTTTGCCTTTACTGGAAGACAGCTGTTTGAGTACATTCTTCAAGAGGATTTTTGGTTCCCTTTTCAGAAGTGGTTTGAGTGATTAAAACATTGACTTGATGGAGGCAGTTTATCTCTAATGTCTGGCTCTGTCTAACAGCTCTTTTTCCTCACTTTTTCAGCCCTTTGCTCCGTTGAGAGTGTACATACCCGGGGCTGTAATCGCGGCTGTCTTAAGAGACATCTTAAGAGACACCGCACTGACGGGAGGGGAGGATGGTTCTAGCTGGAAGGTACCTGAGCCACAAGTGGACATCTTGCCCTCGGAGAGGGGGAAAAAAACCCTAACACCAACAACCACTGGATCTGGCAAACGCCTGCGACTCTGTCAAATGTGGTGGAGAGGGGCGGGAGCGGGTGCTGGAGAAGTCCCGTGGCTGCCGTCCCATTTCCCTCTGGCTCCTCCAGCAGGCAGGGTGCTTGCAGGACCGCCTCGGGGCTGGCCCTGCCCTCGGCCCGTGGCCCCGCAGGGAAGGCCCGTGCCGGTCTCCACACCCGCCCGGCGCTGGGCCGCGGCTCGGCGGCCGCCCAGACGCGCGCACACCTGTGCCCGGCCACCCGGCCGGCCTGCCGGCTCCTGCCCGTGGGCAGCCCCGCAGTCTCTCCTCGGGACCTCTTCATGACTCCTTCCACCCCCTCGGGCACGGGCGGGGCTGGTTTTTGGCTGTTTGTGTTTCTCTGCTCTGCGGGCGCACGGAGGGTTTCTGCCGGCAGTGGGTGAGGAGGGAAGTGCGTGGCCGTGAGCGGTGTGGGGAACGCACACCCACGGGCAGCAGGCGAGCACACCTGGAACGAGTGCTGTGTCCCCTCACCCTGGCAGGTGTGTCCGTGTGACAGCACACGTGCCCCTCGCCTTGTCACATCCTATGCTCATCCCTCCGCTCGGAGTCCTGCTGGAGCAAGGAGGGGAGCGGGGTGTCTTCTCCCACCTCTAAGTGCATCCCACTTCTGGCTTGGCTAGAGCCGCCTTCTTGCGTGGGTGAGACCCCAAGGACAGCACTGGGGACGCGTTTCACAGAACCATCTGCACGGATCTGTGATCACTGCCGAACAGAAAGAGGCAGCTGGATTCGGCTGAGCCCTCAGCACTGCTTAAATGACCTTCGTCCATGTCGTGGGTGCTGCCAGTACCAACCAACCACCTCCCAGCAGAACGCTACTCGATACCGTGATGTGATCCCGCCTGCTCTGATTAGCTTTACATTTCACCAAGCACACGCATTTTTGTTAAAACCTGATTTGGTAAAATCCCAGTAAACCCGGGGTCTAGAAAATGCATTCTAGTGCCTAGAATACATTTCTCAGGTATATATAATACGTGCTGTCTTTAATGACGAGAGACATTTGCTAGTCTTCATGTTAGATGGAACTAATGTCTTTCTATCCATACCGTGAACACATTTTCTACGTAGGAATTACACAGTGTTTTCCTTTAAACATAACACCAGCCAAATGCAGGCTAGTCGAGAACTTGCATCTCTGGGCAAGCATATTACTCCCTTTTTGCTGAATCATGAATTTTTCCAAAGCTTATTGTATTTTATGTCTTCTTTAGATAAGCAGTTACATATGTGACTCTGTTGAAGGCTAAACCCCGTTCTTACATACGCGACAGCTGACTATACTTCCATTATGTTATTTACTCTGGAATCAGCTAAAAGCTGAGACTTGTGGCTCACCAGGAAAGGCGGGAATGGAGTCAGACCCTAATTAACCCTCACACAGCGGACTCCAGCGGTTCACATCTGCCCACGCCTGGACTTAGATCTTCTCATCTGGGGTTCGGACTTCATCTGAGCGCGCCGGCTTGGAGCCCTTAAGGGTGGACGTCAGCCAGACCATCGGCACCGTCTGGCATTACCACCCTGTGCCCCCACACTCACGCGTGGGAATGGATGTGGGGGTAAAATCTCTTTCACCTTCTCCATGGACAGAGGGACGGGGGAAGAGCGGGGATGGTTTCAGCCCAGCAGAAGCAAGCCTGTTGCAGTCCTGGGAGCCTTCGGAGAGATTCTCGGGGAGAAGGAACCAGGCTGGTGCCAAGGGACTGGAGCGGAGCTGAGGGCACGTGCCAAGGTTCCCATGCTCCGAAGACAATTCGCAAAGTCCCGGGAGCCAAAGTATATTTAGTCCAATAATGGCACAGAGAAAAGGGAGTGGTTTCATAGCAACCCTTCTGACATGCAAGATAATGAGCGGCTGGAAAATAAAGGCGCTAGCCAAGCATGCCCCCTGGTCTTCTAGGGCAGATACCTAAAGGAAGAAATTCCCCCGTCCCCTCGCACGCAACTAGAGGCCATTCTCCTGCAGATGTAGCTGCCCTGGTGCCAGTGAGCCAATATCCTCGCTTGGAGCCGCTTCCTTCCCGTCGTGGGGAAGATACGCGCAGCCTGCCAGCAATTACCGATTGTCATGCACTTTCACAAGACCATATTTCTTCGCAATTTCTCTTGATGCGTGTGGGGACTGTGTCAAATCCTCTGTCATCTCCCGGCACGGCCCCCTGCCACACCGCCCTCCTAAAGAGAAAAACAAAAAAAAATTAAAAAAGAGAAAATAAGAAGCCCTCCCCTCCACCAAACAGCTGTAACATAAAGCTATCATAGGTCGTGTTGCAAAGGAAACATAAAGGCTGGTGTGCCTTTGCTCGCAGAAGTATCTGTTTCTGCCAAACGCTGTTTCTCGCAGTTGCCAGGTCAACAAATTCTCAGCCCAGGGGCTCTCCCGCGAGAAGTCCATCACGCCGTGTGGACGTGGATCCTTTCTGAAACCTGCGTGTGCAGACATGAGAAGGTGGACAGGTTGAGCGGATCAGGCCATTGGTGTAGGGACCAGAGGAAGAGGGGCACATCCCACTGCCCCTGCCCGGCAGCCCACCTGCTGCTGAAGGAACACTCCATTCCAGCTCCCAAATACGTCAGGAAGTTTTACCACAGGAGTAATGTCACTGTGAGCTGATGAAGGCTTGAACAAACACGTCATCACCACTTTGTATGATGTAAATATTTGGCAAATAAAGGAGAGGGAGCTTGTTTGACCTATTAATTTTTGCGGGATTCTAGAGGGAGGGGGGATCCGGATCTGTGACTACTCTGGGAGTCGCTAAAAGAGAGGTCAGAAGTTTATGCTGAGGTTCCTACGAAGTTTGGACAGTGCCTAGCCAATCAAGTAGTCGTAATTTCATAATTAGCTTTCAATCAAAGTCTTATGTTCGGTAGATGGCACGACCACGGCAAGTGGAAAAAAAAATCCCCTATGGATGGAAAGGTGAAATTATGTATACAAGCATCCCAATCAGAGAATTAAGATTAAACTGTATTTATCGAAGGGTTGTGTGTGTTATGGATTGTACTACTTTTTTTAACAATAACCACAGCATCGAAACCTTAAAAACTGTGAGCAAGAATATCCTAGCTGACATAAAAGTTGCCTGTGTATAAAAAGAGAATCCCATATAACTCCACAGCGGAAATCGGTTAGCAAGTATCTTCTGCCCGTTTTCAAACATCAAATGTTCTTGCCATATGTCCGTTCTTATTTGTATACCAGCTAAGAAACCTGAAACGTATATATGCGATATTAAAACAAAACATGAAAGATTTTCTCAGAAATCTGTGAGAGGGGAATGTAGGTCTGAGGCGGGGGTTGAAGGAAGTAAAAAACCCGAGCGATACTATTGCCAAAAACTTTAATATTGAACAACACAGCTGAAGCTTTTATCACGGTACGAAATTTACAGCCTAGTAATTCAAACCTGTGTGTGCATTGCAAGATGTTTCTTTGCCTTGCTAGGTACCTAAAGAGACAGTTTTGCTTCCGAGGAGAAGAGCATTCCTGCAAGCCGGGAAAGTCTTTGGGAACAGCAGGTGACTGGCAGCTTGAGGGAGAGAAAGTGTAGAAAATAAGGTTATGGAAAATGATGGCTTTTTAGGATCAGGAGAGATTTCTGATACCTAGTGCTTGAATAAAAATGTGGCATCCGTAGTCACTAAAGGAACAAAACGACAAGAAAAATCTTATCTGGTGAAAGAAAAACGTGTGGGCTGGAAGAAAATAGTTTAAGCATTCACAAGTTGGAGATCTCTGAGCATCCTCATCACTTGGGCAGATGATGGGGCTTCCCACATCTCAGCTGCAACGTGATTAGGTACCAGCTAAGATGCTGTAGTGATCCGAACTCCTTAGAAGAGGAGGGAAGGCGGGATGGAAGGAGAACATCCAGTTAAGAAAATATCAACCCAACTTTCCGCGAAATAGAAGCAGTCTTGTCACTGCATCTCACTGTAGCTTGGAAGCTCCTGTCGTGCCCAAAGAGAAGCCACCTGTTAGACAGTGGCAGGCTGGGACCTCCAATCACGGAGTGGTCGGTCGCTAGTGCCAGTACATGTTTTAAAACTCGAGGTCAACGCCTCTCCCTCGCCTCTCCCACCTTCCCCGGATACTCCGTCCTCCCCCCGCAGCGTAAATGAAAACATTAATTTCTGCCGTGGCGTTGGGGAAGCCTGGAGCCGAGCTCTACGTGTGGTTTACCCATCCCCCCTCCTGTCTTTTCTGCCTCCTCCTGCTGAGATCTGTGACCCAGAAAGGAGCAAAAAGTGTTTCGAGTAAGCTCGGGTGTCCTCCGTCCCGCCGGAGCCGCGGGTCTCAGTGTCCCGCGTGTCGCGGCTTGTTCGGGTGGCCCCGCCGGGGGCCGGTGCAGGCTCCCGTCCCCTGCTGACGATAATCATCAGGGATTTGCGAGTGCAAACAGAGCCCCAGAGGCTGCGGGGAGTGGGCATCCTCCGGTTTCGAGCACCGCCCGTGCCAAAGGGAGCGAGGCACCGGGCGGAGCAGCGCGGCAGGTTGTGGGGTTGCCCCCGTGGGGCTGAAATCCGTCAGGGGCCGGTCTCGCCGGAGCAGGACCCGGGCGGGGCCGGACTGGCACTGGGAGCCTCCAATAGGGGCGAGCGGGGGCCGCGCCGCGGGGCGCCGCCATTNGAGGAGAGGAGGGCAGCGGTGAGTCCGAGGAGCCGGGGTAAGCTCCTTGCCGCGGAGCGGAGCGATCGGGCTGCAATAGCGAGGCTTTCCCACTAGATGTCTGTGCAGTTAATGATAGGTGAAAGCTCTGTCTTTTCCCGGGTGTATCCCCCAGAGCCCGACCCTCCAGCCTCTTTCAAGTCTGCCACCCCCTTGAGAAATTAAATCCTTTTCTCCCCCCTACCAACTCGGGTTTTCTTTCTCCTCTTTGTTTCTTTTTTCTTTCACGAGTGTGCTGGAGTTTTGGCTAG
>VZTD01003784.1:1524964-1548992 GCA_013397725.1 Rhagologus leucostigma
AAAAAAAGAAAACCAGACCCAAAAATCAAGGCCCCTGGGATTCTAGTTCTGTTGGATACCTCCAGACTTCCCACAGGACTGGGAAAATGTTCGTCACTGTTAAGTACCGCTCTGCCTCTCCTGGAATATGTTTGTGCATGATGTGCCATACAGGAATTTAGGCAAGTTTTGTATATAAATATATTGGTGCGTGTCTTCCCTTTCTGTGAACAGTGATGCTGTAACAGACTGCTTTAAAAAAATTAAAGTAATCTGCAGATTTTCTCTTTGGTCTTGGTGCGGTGTGAGAACCGCAAAATGAGTTTGGTTCATCGTGAACAAAATATTCTAACAGATAATGTAAATATCTTCAAAAGAAATCCGGAATGCTTAATTTTGTTCGCTGCTAGCACCTGATTTTAAATCAGATAAATTTAGGTGAACACGTACAAAAAAGAGGAATTTTTGGGTCTTTTTATTGTCAATAAAAATTAGTGACAACTACATTTTGCCTTGATTTTTACCAAGGGATCCCTGGTCAGCCTCATCTTACGCTTGTCTTGGAAGCTGTGGAGCACAGGGACCTAAAGCCAAGCCTTTTGCATGGAGTTTTAGGTCCTGAACTCAGTCATAGGAAAGGCCTAAGAATGGGAAATCCCATCCGCCTTTGTTATTCCCTTTCATCTCTGCTTTGACCCGCTGAGGCTTTACACCCACTCCTAAGAAAATTAAAATATGGTCAAATATGAGATAAATTTTTTAGGGAAAACTAGCAGGCGGGAGGTGGGTTCGTGCAGTTCGTTTTGAGGGGGGTGTTTAGAAATACACGAGTCCAGGCTAGGTAGCGCAGTATCACAGGGAAAGAGGTGAGATTTCGGCTCCACTCGGGAGACGGAGCGAGTTCAATTCCTCGGGAACGAAGCACTCGTGACCTTTACAGCACAAAAAACATGAGGGTGAACAGACAGTCAGCCCTGGAGGAACGGCAGGAGGGAACCGAAAAGAGCATCGACACTTTGCTCCTGGGGTCTGCCCCAGCCCTTTGACGGTGAAGGTTGCCACCCTCCCCACGGCTCCCCGCGGGAGGAACGGCAGAGTGGGGGGCCCCGAGAGGTGGAGAGGGGCGAGGCTGCTGGCACAGAGATCTGGGGTCGTGCACAGACCTTGTGACACTTCTGAGACTTTATTCTGACTGTTTCCAGAAATCTGAGTGCGAGAGTAGCATTTTCGCGAAATTTTTCGGGATTTCGTGAATTGTAGGAGAAGAAGCCTCTGCTCCCTGCTCCCTCCCGGCCGCTGGTTACACACAACTGTCTTCCGTGACTGGGCTGTGCCAGGCGGCTTTATTGCCTTATGTACTGTTGTTATTGAGTAGAGATAAATAGGAGGGAAGGAGACACGGTCGCCATAATCGCGGCTCCCCGAAAGACAAAAGGCTGTTCTTTTGTTTAATTATTTTTTTTTTTTTTCCCCCAATCTCTGGAATTCCCGAGTCTAATTATTTAACTGTCCGTTCTCTCCTCCGCTTCTCATTATGAACTCAAGATGTTTAATGCTGGAAAAATATATCAGTTGTTTTATACCCGGACAGAGCCTTTACTTGTGAAACTCACTTCTTTAAAAAAAAAAAAAAAAAAAAAATCTGGAAATAATTAACTCGTACAGTTGAGAACATTATGTTGCCTTTACTGTAAACGTGTCCTTACACCTTTACAAGACGTTACAGAGGACTTACTCAACTAATTGAAACTGTTATATAGCAGCGTTATGTATTCAACATACTTGTTATATTTCACCTTTATGGACTTAAGAGTTTTATTCCTTTCACAGTGTTGTGATTTTTTTTTCCAGCAGCCGCTCGTTTAATCTGCAAGAAGGAGAGATGTTCGAAAAACGATGTGAAGAGAAGCAATTTAGCGTTATTTTCTCTATAGCAGGGTAAGACGGATCACACCGTCACGGAGAGAGTATCGAAAAAAGAGAAAGCTCGGAAAACGTAAGAGCCAAACCTTTCTGTCTCATCCCAACACCCTGGGAAGAAATACATATATATGTACCAGGTAGTTTCTATGCTAACTGGATCGGGTGGTGGGACCTCATGCTTCCCCTCTCCCACTTTAGCTGCACCGTTGAGGTGGAAAGAGGAGCAGGGCAAAGCCTGGTTGGCAGCGAGATGCGCTCATCCCGGCTGAGCACCGGCCTGGGGTGGCGGTGGGCAACCCCGCCGGCCGACCACGAGGACATCCCTCGCGTAGGTCTTGGGAGCGGGCACTGCAGCGCGGACCGTCTGCGTGTGTGTCTGTGTGTGTGTGTGTCTCTGTGTGTGTGCGTGTGCACCCACAAGGAGCAGCGAGATCTCTGCTGCGTGGGGTCCCACGCGCGATCCTTGCTCCCGTGTCTCCTGCCCATCCTTCCCGTCTCTCTGTCCGTTTCCCGGCGAAGGCGACTTGCTACGGCAGACAATTTACCCTTCATGCTAGTAGCGAGGGAGCCCACAAGGAAGCGTTTTCATTGCTCCCACCAGTGTCCCGCGTTCAGGAGCTGATGGAGACTTTTGTCCAGCCCGGAATAACTAGCACTCACATAGGCCAACACAAACGCCCGATTCACGGGGCACCGGAATAGGGACCAGGATGTGGGCTGCGCTCTGAGCTCGGATCTGTGCTGAAGCCACAGTCCTGCAATTATTACGTTGTGTTATTTTCAGTGCAGAGGGCAGGGTCTACTTCAGGCGAATAAATTCGTCTCACGCGGAGTTTGCCCCAAAAAATTGTGTCGTGGCTGATACTTAAAGGCAGAGCCTGGCATATCAAGGAGAAGGGCAAACTGAAGAAGGGAAATCTTCCGGTAGCAGGAAGTTCACTTACACGAGGAAGAGATGTGTGTATTATGGAACTTACGTGTACAAGCCAACACGCCTATACACCCACAGATGTGTTTGTAGATGACAGGGGCTCTGTGTGTCTTTCAAAAGATGTCTTATGAAGAAGTGTTTCCAAGGAAATGTCGAAGTTTCAACTCTACAAGCGAGGCTTTCCGCCCAGAAACCAGTCTGCATCCCTGTGCTTTCCCTCGGCTGCCCGAGCAAGGAATCGCCCTGGCGAGCCGGAGGTAAACCTGCATCTATAGGCTCATCCTAGACTGTAATCCCGCGTGTTACTCGACTCCGGCGACGGGCGGGACGCGGAGCCGCTCAGGTGCCGGCAGCTCCGCCGCTCCCCGCGCAGGGCCCGGCTGCCGGCCGCAGGTGATGCGGGGACCGCGGCCGCCGAAACGTGCGCCGCACGCATCGGCACTGTCTCCTCCTGACAGCGCGGATGTGTGATTAATGCCGACCGACGGCTGCCCCCAGCCCTGCTCCCCCTCCCATTTTCTCCTCTCTCCCGCCCCCTCCTCGCAAGGTCCTCTGCTGGTTTCAATAAAAGGCAGGATCTAAGCTTTCTCTCCTTCAAATCAAAGAGGTGTTACGATTGGCGAAACGAGGGGCAGATGGGGTATTTTCAAAGATATTTCCAAACAATATGCAGTCGAGACGCCCGGTTTCTCGGGAAGGGAATGCTGTCCAGTAAAACAATGGCAGAGAATAAATCAGTGATCGGAGTCCCTGTCGGGATCCTGGGGTGGTTTAACCCGGGTGGGTGACTCTGCTTCCCCGATCCTGCTCCTTAGAAAGTTAATAGGAGGCACCGGCGATTTATCCCGGGGTGGCGGAGGTCGAATAGGATGGCCAAGGCCGAGGCACCGGGGAGCGCTCTGCTTTTAGCAGAGCCGTATGGCAAGCGAGGCTACGGGTGGCCGGAGCGCCCGTGGGCACCGCGCCGAGCACCGTCCACGCCGCGCCCGCCCGCTCGGAGCACGAGCAGTGCCGCGGGGCTCTCCCGGCCCATCGCCGCCGCGTCAGGGCTGGGCGGGCTGTGTTCATCCGGCTGTTTTGCTGCGGCCGACGCTGCTCTTTTTAATTTTTTTTTTTCTTTTTCCTTCTTCTTCTTGTATTTTTTTTCCCCCCGAAGGTTAAGCGGGTGAAAAGTAAGATTTATAGGCCTCTGTGAAAAAGTGAAAATTAAAACAAGTCTTTCAGGTGTAAAATGCACTCCTGAAATACAGTTTCAAGATTTATTTGCTCAGTTTTTAGTTGATAAACTCCGTACTACTCCAAAGGGAAAAAACTTCTCTCGCTTACTGAATGCACAAGGCAGGATTTGCACTCTCTTGGAGGAATCATACTCTGAAAGAGGTGGTAAAGTCCTTCTGAACGCAACTTTTTTCAACCTCGCGGCTGACTGTCCCTCTAGAACAGCGTGAACTTTCTGCTGCCTTGGTTCAAGGGAAGCAACAGTTTTTACGGCCTGCACCGCGACTGCAGCTGAAAAGTTTTGCATGAAAGACGGAGAGATTAGTGCCCCGGAGCTAGATTTTCTGCCGGAGAGCTTGGAGTCGTGAACAGTCGCGACGTTTTACTAGTCAGTATGCTTTTTACTGCAGAGCTCGACTGCTCTATCGAAAGCGATTCCTGGAGGGGTATTTTTGCACTGGGTTTCATTTTTACGTGGTCACTCGTTTTGAATCTTGAGGTGCTCAAAATCAAGGTATAACCGTTTAGTGAAAAATAACCCGCTCCAGCTCTCTACTGCTAATGAACAGAAATTATTCCACTTTCATCTCGCCCCTCAGAAATATTTTTACTTAGAAAGGGCTGGCTGCTAATTGGGGTGAGCAGTTGCCTTTAATCTCTAACACAGTGTTTGGAACACACCCAGAGTGAATTAAAATAAGTCTGATACACAAGAAGAAAACATGGCTTCCCAGTAAAACTTGTTTTATGATCACAGCTTGTGTGCTACGTCAAAATGTTAAGTTTAGGCATTTAGGGCATAAAGAATAAAAACCCCTTTTGAAAGTCACTAATGCTCACATTTGGTATTGTTTTAATCTTTTCTATTAGAAGTACAAGTAAAGAATACCTTTTGTTCTAATAAACAACAGATGAAGTATAAACTTGCGTGTTTACATGTAGTTTGTATGCTGAAATCATCAACTGAACCTGTGGATAAATACATGTATTTCTCCTGAAAGCAGACTGTTGGAGATTGTCAGACCACCATCCCCACAGCAGTGCTCTCTCCTCTTGTGCAGTACTGCTAGGAAGTAGAAAGGGCAAACAGTGTGCGTGTGCATGCGTGTGTATGCACAAGTGTGTGTACAGGAGGGATCTCTGCCACCCTGTCGTGCAGCTTTGGTTGAGTGAGCTGTAGATCACAGTTTCATGGTAGCTCAGCAAGTTGCCAAAAAAAACCCCAAAACCAAAAAACCCCAGAGGTGGAAATGGCTCTGATAAAGCCTGTGTCCCATGGCTTGCCATGCAGAAGTAAACACTGCACTGAACACCTAGAAGCCCCAAAATTGCTGAACTCTGTACCCACCAAAGAAATTTTGTTGAGTTTCTACGGTAGGGAGGGCCATTAGCTTGTTTGTTTGCTTGTTTGTTCTATTTATAAACATTCCTATGGAGCTTATCCACAGAGCATCTGCATGCCCACTGGAGTCAGATCTGGTTTCCTGGGTGAAGTTGCATCCTTATTCAGTAGCAGCATGTTGGAAATATCTGCTAAAGAAGGAATCAACCTTCCTGCAGCCTGTGGCAC
Organism: Rhagologus leucostigma; assembly: GCA_013397725.1. Classification (NCBI taxonomy): domain Eukaryota; kingdom Metazoa; phylum Chordata; class Aves; order Passeriformes; genus Rhagologus; species Rhagologus leucostigma. Next base: position 1,530,586 of record VZTD01003784.1, read on the forward strand.
TCCTGTTAGGGACTGGAGTCTGCAACCTTCCTAGGGTACTTCCACACAGCAATACAAAATAGTTAAATGATCCTGAAAGCCACTCAAAATAACAAGAGCGGGGTGAAATATCCCGTGTTTGTCAAAGGATTTCAGGAAACAGGTGAAGAATTAAGATAGGACTTAATGCTGTGCATATCACATGTAAATGAAATATTTAATCTGCCATTTCATCTCTCCTGTGTGCTCAAACACCTTCAACAGTTCTTTGAACAAATATTTAGTTTCCAAGCTATAAATTCATCTTATGCAAAGAGAAAGCTTTTAGGATCTCCAGTTTAAACTCGTTTGTACCACTTGTTGGGGTGCTGAGAATTATCAAACTGGTCAGCTTACCTTTCCCACAAGTGGTAATTAAAAGAGAGCTAGGGGCTGTGAAGGGTGGAGTAAAAGAAAGAATAATAGCATTCAAAAAAATGTGAGCTCACAAGCTGTGGTTAGCATTCTTTCTAGTTTATTTCTTTCTTTAGTTAACGCCTGATTTCCTCTTTTTCCAACGCCTCGGCATCAGCTCTGTCTTTATAGAAACCCTGCAGCATATTAAGAGCCCCTATCAATGTAATTGTCAAAACTGTTAAGGAGAGGAACTCTTAACAGTATTCTCTGGTCTGCCAGAGGAATTATCTAAAATGAGAGCATCTGTGCCATATCCTGACATCCAAGGAAATCCCACAGAAACTGACTGGTATTTTACTACACTGGCTTGGGATGAGATATGAAAGGGAGAGAGAGAAGGAAGATCCTTCTGAAAGACTTCCACAGAGGTAAGTTCTCTCCACTTCCAAACAGGACAAAACCAGCCACGATGACAGTGAATTAGTGGCTTTTGACAGGCAGGTGAGGGGCCCCTTTCCCAGTCACAGTCTTCAGATGCGGGGGTTGAAGGGGGAGCAGGAACCTTTCCCAGCGACCCTACACTACTTAGCATTTATGGACGGATAAAGCTGAACATTGGACAGGACTCCCCAAAGGAAAAGAACCTTTCAGTGTAGCCATCAACCTGTCATCACTGCAATAAAGGTGTAATGCACAGGAGTGCTGGTAAGAGCACAGGGTTTATTTCCTGGCCCTGTCACATGACATGGGGCCAGGGTTACCAGAGGTTACCCCCTCACATGGAAAGGATCAGTGGTCATCGGCTCCAGCAGCTGCTTCGCTCTTCTCCTGTCTCAATTTTATATTCAGCTCATGCATGTGCCTTGTTAAAAATGCAAACCCGGCAACCCTGATCAGCTACAGCCATAGAGATGATGCATGAATTGCGTGTTTGCCCACAGCCTGTAACACCAGCCGGGTCACAGCTGAAGGCTTGAACACCTTTCTGCACCCATCTCATGTCCCTGGAAGGGTTCCTTTTCCCAGCTGGTGAAGACATATCAGTGGGTCACATCCCAACACTGCAATGCTTTTTCCAAACAAGTTACTTGTTGTCTTCCAAGCTAGTCCCTCTGCAGTGATCTGCTTGCATTTTCGTGAAACAGCTGGGCGTTGCAGGCTCAGACCTTCCGTGTGTGTGGTACTGTGAAACCAGTGTCAGGAGTTCTGTGGGAAAGCTAGACAAAGACTTGGGCTGTATCATTCCTTGTCATGAAGTTCCTTGTTACATGAGATACGCAAGCTCTGTTACAGCCTCTTGGCTAGTATGGCTCACGGCAGCAATGACAGGGAAGGCCTGGAATCAGGAAAATGGAATGGGAGTAACCGGAGACTACAGAATTAATAAGAAAGACTGTTTCCCACAAAATGTTGGTTACGATGGCTTTGCTGTGGCTTCCTCCAGACAGACACTTGTCAGACAACACTGTCCTACCCAGGAAGTGGGTGTAGGTAAACGGCTTTCTATGAAGACTTGTAATAAAATCTACCACAGAACATTAGAGAGTGCAAAGCATCAGTTATAGATCTTGGAGGTTTACATTACTTTTATAGAGAGTTTGGGTTATATTTCAGATTTACTTAGTGTTACAGAGCCAAGCAGCGGTGTTGCAGACAGAAAATATTTGCTGCCTCTAAAGAATCAGAACTATGGCTGAGCCCTTTGATTCAGATTCCCGCTCAACTGTACAAAATACCGGAAGTAGGGCGGCCGGGAATGTGTGCACTGACCTTGTTCCAGAATGGGCCTGATCCTCCATACGGATCAGGAAAATCCAAACTGGCTTTGTGCAGGCTGATTGTAGGAGGCTTCCAGTCATTCCTTCAATGTTGAGGATTATTAGGGCTAATAATCCTACCTTTTCATCTTTATTATTACTGTTGCTCCTTAGCACTGTAAGCAGGACTATGTGGAGTGTGGATGAAGCAGAGAACACCAAGATGTCCCCTGCCCTGGAGAGTTCTCCAGCTACATGTAGGAAAAGAAGAGCTAGGTGAACGCTGACAGACTTGGAAACACAAGACGGTATCTTACCTGAACAGTGTCTGCTTGAGGGCTTGGAACAGAGCTGACAGCAAGACTTTTTCACGAGAAAGTCTTAAATAGATGTTTAAGATGCAATGTTTCGGGATTTTCAGTTTGATTGTCCAAGAGGGAGAAAGAAGACATTTCAACAAGATCAAAACAAGGGAGAAAAAAAAATTGTTACAAAATAGAAGTGCAAGAGAAAGACATGAAGCTGGCCATAAAAAAAATACTTGTTTTTTCAGTTACATCTGCTGTAATGACAACTAGGTTGTTTTCATTTCGGATGTTGTACAGCAGCTGTATAATGCCTGGGATGCCCCTAAGCAGATGAATTGGATTACAAACGGGATTTGTCCCTTTTCCAGGGGGACACTCTTGGAGGAGTACAGTAAAATGATCCTGATGAACAGGATAAAGGGATGGGTTGTTCTTAAAATCCTCAAATATCAATATGAATAACAAAGACATTGTTCTTCTTTAAAATACTACAGGCAATAATATTCCAAGTTGGGTTTTTTTTCCAGAAAAAACTGATAACTGATCACTACTGCATCACCATGATGTAACTAATATTAGCCCAATTTTATAGGCTTGGAAGTGGAGTCAGAAAGATTAGGACTTGCCCAAGGCCACAGAGCTAGCAGCCAGGCCGGAAGAAAACTCCAGATTTCCTGGCTCCCACTCTCCTCCTAAATTTATCATCCACACTCCAATGATGTCAAAACAGTGGGCTTTTTTCACTGAGATAAAAAATATCCATTTTTCAAATGGTTAAAATATGTCATGAAGTTCCACCCAAAATCCACATCACAGAATGGGACACTGCTGGAATGTGATTTAGCATGTTTTAGAGCAGCTTTGTAACACCCTGCACAACAGGATACAACGTGTGAGTGGCCACAGCCACAGCCTCTGCTCTCTGAACTAACCAGAACGGGCTACACGGAAGAGCTGCACTGTGAGACTGTGCAAGTCAGAAGCGCTGGGAGAACAAGGGCTGCCAGAGCACGCACAACACCGAGGCAGATTTTGGATCAAGGGATCTCTGCCTTGATTAAAGCAAAACCTCCGTCACTTCAACTAGGGTTGTCATAGGCAAAGTGACAAGTAATGGTCGGTTAAACCATTCAATATGTGACATGCCCATTCCTGGGCCATTATAAACCCAGTATATTTATTATCCTATAGATGATTAAAAACCTGTTTATACAGAAATGAGATACATAAGTGGGCACGAGTACATCAGCAGGAACATCCACAAAATGCAGCATTTCACTGAAGGATGTGATTGATAATTTGTCTTGGATTTAGCTGAGGTACATGTTGTAGTAGGTTACTCCTGTTTTCATTCCAGCTGTAAAAAAGAGGATGCCCATTTCTCAGCCTCCTGTGTTAATTTAAACTGAAATCATGTTAGGTTAATTAATAACAGTAGCTGTGAGTGAAGCAGCTGAAGGTAGCTAGCTCTTCCGCCTTGTCAGCAAAGCTGTCAGAGCTCAGGAATTAGAGAGACTAATTAATGTGTTCCAACAGCGGTTTCTATAATCCTATTTTCCATTTCATTGCAATGGACTAAGAGGTGCTGTGTCCATCAGTTGCGCTGTCACAGCTGAGAGGTGGTAGCTTACAGCAGAGCCCATCATCATTGCTGAAACTTCCTGTCAGGAACATTGGGGGTGACCTGCTCTTTCCTGCTCAGGTGAGGCCTCCTTGCTTGCAAAAGAAATTAGTTTCAACTCTTCATATCCAACCTCTGTGCAGAAGTGGTCTGGGTTGAGGTTTGAGATGAGAATCTACATGTAGACTTATGGTAGCCCTTTAGCTCAGCTTAGTTTCATTTAATTACATTTAGATTTAGATTAGATGAACTTAGTGCAAACCAACAGAAGACACTCACACTGAACTAGGAAGTTATTGAAAGGATCACACTGTGCTAATGAGCATCTACTCTTGAAATCTCATGCAAATTGAGATAGGATCTGAGTTTAAAATACAATGGCCCTCCCAGAGTACCTCCAAACGTGAACATTCTTGTTCTGAACAAGCTCCTGTGTTCTTCCTTTGGCAGCTCAGGTTTGTCTAACCAGGAAATCAACCTTAAGCTGAGATAGGGTGTGGATCTGAGGTGAAACAACAAGTCCTGTGTGGACGTTCTTAAGCATTTCCATGTGTGAGCAAGTCTTTACCCTCCAGTCATCCAAAACAGTCTGTATGTTGAGCTCTGTCACCCAAGTTCCACATATTTCAAAGTGCAAATTACTCTGAATTTGCCTGGTTCATAGGTCAGATCTACCTTCTCCGTTTTGTCGTAGGTAGACACCTGACAACCAGTGCTCTGGTGTCGTTATATACACAAACCTTCTGAAAGGTGTTGGTTGGCCCAATACAAATGCCCATCGTGTTGACTGGGAGGTGTATAAATCGTGGGAATTGCTTTGATTAATTTCTATTCTACTAAGGGTGGGCAAAGACTTCCAGACAAGATTCAGAGAAAGAAGGAAGGCTTAATCCTTTAATTAGTGCACCCTAAGTGCATCTAAAGGCTGGTATTTACACACTGGAAACTCCAGTTCTGCAGTGTAGATAGGAGACTACTGGGCTTTAGGAATGATCTCTTACTAGTGTGAAGGCTTGATGACCTGGAAAATATAGCCTGTGGACAGTGCATCTGACATTCATGTAACATAGGTGCCTCTCATCTCCCTGCATGGCTTGGAAGACGCCACGTTTTCATTTGGAACATCCCTATCTCATACATATGCTCCTATCTCAAATGAGGAACTGGCTTGTGTTTCAGATTGCTTTCACTGGGATGCATGCAGACCTCCCTTTATCTGTCAGACATCTGAGGAAGACCCACTTGATATCTTTTGGGGCATTTACCCCATGAAGATCTGTTTCAGAGATATTTCTTGTGGGGGAGGTAGAGACAGGTTATCTCTAAATGTTGTACTATCAGGAGGAAAATACTTGACTTAGCTAAGGAGTAAAGAGAGTCAGTAACATTCCTGTTGAAAGAGATGAGCCGAGGATTCGCCCCTACTCAAAGAACTATCAAGTTTAGGGCATTTATTTCCTGGTTCTCTGTCATCATCATGATATCCATTGGTTTTCCTTCAGCTCCTGATGGCTGGATTAGGACCTAAACTTTGGAAAACCAGACTCCTTGGTCCTTTTAGCAGCTGCTCTTCCACTGTCCAGTTTTCCTGCTGATATACCCATTTGATTTCATCCTAATCCACACAAAGTTAGAATTTCTTAGAGCTGGAAGAGTTTTGACCTATGAGGCTCTGGAGTGGTTATCAGATGGGATTAATGCATCTACCATGCAAAGATTCTTTCAAGACTGTTCAGATTTTTTTGGTTTTGAAGGTCTTTGGATCTTTTTTTTTTCCAGCATTCACTTCAATAGATTTTAACCCTTCATAAGACATCACTTTGTATGTGCATGTGTGCGTGTGAGTGTGTGCCTAACCCCCTAACCTGCGTGCAGTAATTTAAGGGGTTGGTTTACAAACCCACACTTCCAAAGCCCTCGATCTTGCACGGATCTGGCATGGAAATCTCAGAGAGCAGCCAGAAATCTAGTCCTCTCTACTCCCACCCTTTTTATTTCTGTGAATGAGTATGTAAGAGACCAATAAATCTAAAACTGTGCAGGCGTGGAGGAAATCATAAGAGTCAGCCTGGTGATATTACCACAGGGAGCTGTGAAATCACTGAGGATTTATACAAGCACACACGGTGATGTTGCCATTAAAAAAAAAATTAAATGGGAGGATGGCGGTTCTGCTCTGTGCTGCGTGTGGCAGCCACCTCGGACACATGGTTCGGTACCTCCCCTCTGTGCTCTGCTCGGGAACGCCAACCCGAGGGCAGAAATTTTTCCAGCCCCACCAGTCTTCTGGAAATCAGCTTTTGCTTGGACAGTGTAAACCAAAACATTTCTGGCTTGGTGTCTTTGGCATTTCGGGAGGGACTTATGGGAGAGAGAAGTAATTTCTGCTGCTACACCCAAATCTCATGGAGATCACAGAGGGCAGACTCTGGGCAAAGGGGTACTGGGACCAGCTGCACAGCCTGGGCCTTGGACCACTGCCCTTCGTGCTCCCAGGCCAAGAGGATGTTGCTGACCAGCCACGCAGGCCATGCATCTCACTGAAGGGAGATGGAAAGTTCTGAATCCTGTCTACCCATCCAGGGCTTCTCTCGTATCTTCAGGGGAATGAGACCTTCATAGGTTTCTTCGTATTTACAGCACCAGTTGTTATCTTTTCTACATGGGAAATACTAGGTATCTGGATAGATATGGCCCTGGGCAGCCGGGAACATCCTCCCCTGGATGCCAGGATGGGGGACTGGTGCAGGAAATAGCTCCAGAAACAGCTGGATGAGAGGGGGACAAGGGTTGAAGAGAAAGATTTCTCCCTACCATTCCCCAACCAAGGGCCTCCACAAAGTTGGTTCACTTCCTTCCTTGCAAGAGGGCCCCTTAAAGAGGGTGAGGCCCTGGGTTCAAAGAGGATGGCTCAACTCGTAGTGCTGTGCCGGAGGCCAGGGAGGAAAGGGCCGGGAGATGCTGTGGGCTCTGGGCCTCGCCCGCTCCTTCCTGGCCGGGGCCAGCAGAGCTGCCTTCAGCCCGCCTCGCCCACCAGAGCCGCTTTCCCAGGGCGCTTCGTGAGGCTTCTGGGGGAAAAAAAGATGGCAGGGGCTTAATTACACCCTCCTGCCTACACTCTGCCAGTTTCGGGGCCGAGGGCAGGATCCGAACGATCTGGTTGTCTCTGCTGGGGGAACACGTGAGATAAAAATGTCCACACAGTTAACATTACCTCGTCTCCCACAAAGCCGGGCGGTTCCTTCCCGCTGCTCCGGGAGAGGTTTTCCTGCTGAGCACAGTGAGCAGCAAGCTCAACCCGCTCTGCCTGGAGCCCATTGCTACTCGATCAGAGTGGATTTGCGGTTTAATCTCTTAGCCCAAAATCCACCCGAGATGGGATGAGACTGTCCATGAAGGGGCAAACTGCGAGCTCCCACCTCTCGAGTCTCCCCTCTGTAGCCCCCAGGCATGTTCCGTCTCCGCTCTGGGGGGTGACCCGGAGCACATGCTCTCAGTTTTAATCCAATTTCCAGTGACTTTCCTGCACTCAGCCTTATTGCCGGGAAATGTTTCCCTTGCAACTTTTTGTTCTGCTTCTTCTCTCCAAGCTGTGAGGGACTTTTTCTTTTCTTTTCTTTTCTTTTCTTTTCTTTTCTTTTCTTTTCTTTTCTTTTCTTTTCTTTTCTTTTCTTTTCTTTTCTTTTCTTTTCTTTTCTTTTCTTTTCTTTTCTTTTCTTTTCTTTTCTTTTCTTTTCTTTTCTTTTCTTTTCTTTTCTTTTCTTTTCTTTTCTTTTCTTTTCTTTTCTTTTCTTTTCTTTTCTTTTCTTTTCTTTTCTTTTCTTTTCTTTTCNCCTTTTTCCTTTTTCCTTTTTCCTTTTTCCTTTTTCCTTTTTCCTTTTTCCCTTTTCCTTTTCCCTTTTCCCTTTTCCCTTTTTTTTGCTTTTTCTCCAGAAAAACAACGATTCTGTAGGATAGGTTGGGCTTCTGCTGAAGAACTGCAGTGCCTTAAATGTTCCCCCACCCCTGGGGGTGGGCGTTGGCCACTGCGGGTCCCATCGCCCTTCCACCCTCGGATCGTCCCCTGAGCCCGAGGGAGCCTCCCACTACCTGAGGGCTCCGGGTTTGCCGTTCACTCTCCCAAAACATGGATGGGGGCCGAATCCCGTGGTCCTCTTCTAGAGGGAAGAGCTATAGTGGGAGAATAACCCCACTTTATTTGAGAATAACCCTCAAATGTAAAGGTGTTTCAAAGTTTTCCCTAAGGAATCATCCCGTCGCAGTGCTGTCCAGGGAAAGATGTTAATCCAGTAAAGTCATTCGTGTTTCCTACGGGGCTAGAAATATTGTGAGAAAGGTGCTAAACAAGAAAGGAACAGCTCGTGGGATTTCTTACACGTGCTTTGATTATTAATTATACCTAACTTTTTTTTTTTTTTTGACTGCTGGTTGGCAGCAAGACCAAAAGCATTCAAAACGAGTTTTGTGGACTGGAAATGGCAAACCCCTACAGGTTACCGTGTATCCATAGTAAAAGGCATGTATGTACTGGTGGATAGATGTAGTCTTTCTGGATTCGAGCAGTTCTTTCTAAAGTGGATTTTAATGGAAGAACGAGAGTGGGAAGAACATGAGCAGATATGCCATAAATACGTGTTCGTGTATATATATGTATGTACATACGGGGTAAGGTGTGCCATATGGCACGCACCACGGATCTAAACGAGGAGAGCATATCATGTCCGAGAAGAAGCTAAGGAACGCGATTAAAGCAAACAGGCATATTTATTTCGTTGTATTCTGGCTCCACACGTCTGAACCCTTGACTGCCTGTGACAAACGCTGGTTTTCCGGAGACCCTCCGAGAGCAGCAGAGAGTACCAAGCTGCTCCGGCCGAGCTGCTGCCGTGTGCCGCGACTTCCCCGGGTACCGCCCTAGAAGGACCTGTTTGAGTTCCTCGCCTGTTATACCTGCAACCGCGGTTTCTCTCCCTGGGCGTGTTTTCCGAGAGTTTTAAGTTAGTCTGGGCAAAACGTTCTTGACCTCGAGGGAGGCTAATGGTGAGAATGACGTAATTTCTGAAAGAACCAGCGAATTAGCCGCGGGCTGCGGAGCCGTGCCGCCGGCAGGGTAGGAGCGGGGCGGTGCTGATGCCACCCGGCCGCCTGGGAGGCCGCTGCTCCGGTGGGTTCCTCCCTGCCCGCGGGAGGAAGGCGAGGATAATCTCCCGCGTCTCGGCACCCCGGGCGGGAGCCGTCGGAAGAGCTGCCTGGTCTTCTCGCTCCTTCTCATATACTCGTTCCTGGCACAAGGGGAAAAAGAAAAAAAAGGAAAAAAAAATGGAGGCGAGCGGGCGAGCGGTCTGGCTTGTCTCCTTTCATCTCTGCGGCCCATCAGCAGTGGGGGGCGCAAGAAGACAGCAGTTAGTGTAGGGCCGCGGTGATCACAGCCAGGGACCGCCGTCTGGGAGGGTGGGAGGGAGGGGAGATGCCGCGACTGGCGTTGCGGGGAGGACGGATGCGGCCGGCTGAGCGGGCGGGAACGGGAGGCCGTGCGCAGGCCTGAGCTGGCTGGGGAAGGCAGGGACGCCCTCCTGCCCCGAGCCCCCACTCCCCCAGGGCTGTGTCGTGTTCCCTTCTCGACTTCTTTTGCGATGAGACTTGCCTGGGACTTCGAGATCAGCTCCTAAAGGAGCGTGCAACAAGCCGGCAGGGAAGCAGAGCCACAGAGCGCGGGACAGGCAGCACAGGGAAGCCCTGGACTGAGCAGCTGGCCCCGTCTGTGTGCCGTGGCTACCTGCTGCAGACTTCACGGTACTTACGCCGTGCCCTGAGCACTGCTGCCCTGCATGAGAAACAAGTTCCTGCCTTTCTCTGGCGGGGCTTCCCAGTACGCGCTCGTTTCCTCTTTTGGAAACAGCTAAGCCCGGACACTTGGGCTTCGCTTCTAACATTGTCTTTTCTCACGCCCGTTCTCAGGCAACACAACAGGCAATCACACGAACATGTCCAGATTTTTCTCTCCACGCAATGTTGATACGCCCCCTATTCCCAGCAGAAAAGTGATGATCTCTCAGCCTCCCTGCGGCTGCAGCGCCTTTTCCCGCTGACCAGCAGACCCACCCTGCGTGCCGGGCATCCCGTGCGACCACGTGGGGAGACATCCATCGCGCTGGGCGCCCATGCGGGCTGCAATTTTCTCTGTGACTCTGGGACCAACACGGTCAAGGTCGGGGCCACCTCGGGATCCGTGTAAAGGCAGATTTTTCCTCCTTGAGCTCAGCCTTGCAAGCAGGAGGCCTGAAAGACAAGCCCTCCTAGGCAAAGAGCCCAAACAGCCCCCGGCACTGTGCCTCTGTGCCCCGGCGTAGAGGGGACAGGTGAGATGACATTGGGCATTGCTGGTGTATGTGTATCAAGGCGTTAATGAAGTTCTGTTACAGCAGTGGGTAACTCAGATTGCCTCATTTCCCACTAAATCCTTTCACCATTTCTGGTCCTCAGTGACTGAAAAACTCAGCTGCAGTGTTTGTCAGAAACTACTGATACTGATAGATAGGATCAGAAGTCGGTCAGCAGTTCCAGCAATATTTCTGTATTCTTCTTAAATATGCATCAGCTAAGAAGGTGGGAAAAAGGATCATAAACGAATCTGCTTCCAAGCATTTTATTCGCTTTGGTATAAGTTTTTTAGACAAACTCAGAATTTTCTACGTGTTCCTGGGCTGAACTCTCTGGCAGAAGCACATGACTTGCTGTGAAAGTTTTCTTCATCTCTGCTTTTACCCTGTTTACTGTCTCACAGCCATGTGAGACATGACACGCGTGGTGTGCCCAGAGTTGTGCTCTGAGAGCACGGAAGGGAACAAGGTGCCAAAGGAGAAGAATCCCCATCAGCACAGTTCATCGAGGTCACTGGCTTTGCTCAGTGCACATTGCCTGCTTCTCCATGCTCACCTTGTCTCTGTCCTTGTCCAGGGGATCAAGAGTTTCACAGATGGAGGATGGACAGACAGTGGTCAGGCACTGGGGATTCAGTACCCAGAGTGCAAACCTGGGCATTTCCATCAGGCAGTGGTGCTGAAGCACTTGGCCACTGCTCAGGGAGTCAAGGTGAAAATTTTGTTTTTGTGGGACAGATCCAGCCTGTGGATTCATATCCTCATCCCTGGGGGCTATGCACAGTAGTACAAGCTGGAAATAAACTAGGCAGCCAAACCTGCTGTTAGGATGAGCTGTGAGAACAGATGATGCTGTCTCATCTTGGCTAGCTGTAGATGAAGATTTTTGAAAGTAGGACTGGAAGTTAAGGGGTTAACATTCCACTCTTCCTTGTTAAAACTATGTAAAATTTTTATTCAACATGCCTTCCATGCCCCTCTTTGAGGTTTTATATGTGTTTGTTTTGGGGAGAGTTTGAATGAGACAGTGATGTACAGTAATTGACCCAGCGTTTTGCATCAGTGCAACTGCTATTTTTAAGGACACTCAGATTCAGTGAGGAGTGAGAGAATTTCCATTGAGACTCCTGTTCTAGGTGGCTGAGGTTTCCTTTTACTTCCCTCCCCCCTCCCCCTTCCCCTACCTCTTCCCCCTTTCATTACCTTTCCCCTTTCTCTCCCCCTTCTCTTTGTGTTCCCTTTCCATTCCTGCTCTTTATTTTTTGTTCTTCTTCTCCTCCTCTTCATTTGTCTCATATACAGCTTTCTGTTCCTTGTCATTCTAAATGGAGTCTCATGACGTGTATAAAGAGAAAACAAGAGGCAACATGCTTGTTCCCATGGGGACAAATCTGCTCCTTTTCAAATCTAAGAGGAAATCACCCTTTCATTACAAGAGACTCACTGCTGGGTCTCTGGAGTAAGATACCTACTTCCGGCATTTCCCTAATGACGAGAGGTCCCAGAAGATCCTGGACCCCTTGGACACCCTTATCTCCAAAGGAACTTTCCTTAGGGATTTCTCACACCCTCCCCAGGGATGAAAAGGGCCCCCAGGATCCGGAATACAAGCTAGGGCTTTTCCAACCATTTTCTGTAGGCAGAATTTTCACCTCTTAGCATCAGTCTCCAATGCTCTGAACCACATCTCTGCCCCTCTCCGCACTGGTTCATGAGGCTCCGTGTAAAAATATCTTCATCTTGGTGAAAATACCGGGGTTTGGCCTATCTGGAGCAGAACCAGGCCTAACGCTGGAAAGCAACGGGGCTGCAAGAGGGCGCAGAGCCGCTGGTTCTGGCCGTGCGCCCCTCGCTTACAGCAAACACAGTGCACTGCAAACGCTCCTCGTTTCAACCATTTCCTTCAGGGAAGGGTCGGGAGACCGTCTCTCGGGGACTTTGCTGTCTACCTGGGGGCGACAGTGGCGGAAATAGATGGGTGTCCCGGCGTGCGGCCGGCTGTGGGGCCGGGGCGGGTACCGGCGCCCCGACGGGAGGGCGGGCAGCCTGCAGGGCGGCGTCCTGGCCGGCAGCACAGCTTCTCTCTGCCCCTTCTGGGCCTCCAGTTTGTTTTAATAAAGCAGGACACCAAAATACTAAATGCGATGAAAGAATGTGTGTTCGCCTCTGGCATTCCTGCGGTTTTCTCCTGGTAATGCCACATCTCCCCTTAAGGCTCTTCCTCTGAGCACCCCCTGAAACTCCTGAGTGTTTCTGTAAGAGATGCTTCGGCGCACCAGGTCTCAGAAGAAGCCGTCACCCGTGGGGGGGAAATTGCGAAAATGCACAGCACGAAGAGCTGCTAGCTCAGTTCTCGTTAAAAAAATCTTTAAGAAAGAAAAATCCAGTCGCTGGAGCCACTGAAATACTGTCAATTTTCATTTACCTGTGCCTTCCTCCGAATTAAATTCAAGCCATAAATACCTTTTTGTTTTCAAATCAGGGAGTTTGCCACGCAGATCGTGTTTCTACTGCTCATTTTAACATTAAAAGATTGCCGCAGTTTTATGGCTCTCGACCAGTCTGGTAGAGATAGGAATTGAAATCGAAAGCCCACATTCCTCACGGTTTACTCACTGACATCAGTAAAGAAGCAGATTTAGTTTCCAGGGACAAACTTGTCCTGAATGTCCTAGGAGAGGGAATCGTGCCCTCCCTCCCCCACCCCCCTTCCCCTAGGTTTTGGTCTAACAAGGTAAAAATCTCCAGAACCTCATGCGGTGACAATTAGGCGTTGCTTCGGACAGCCAACAGGTGAAAAAAAAAACACCCCAAAGAATTCAGAACAGACAGATGCCCTCCGCAGAGGTGCCGGGATCCAGGATTCAGAGGTACAGTGAGGCAGAAATGTGCCCTGGATCAGATCCTGTAAATATTATTACATGCTCTCCTAGGCACATCCCACTCACGGCTCTGTCCTCTCCTCAACGCCACTTACGTGTTACATGCTGTCATTGTACCAGCTTGTCTTCACACACAAGAATAATGCGCCTATTATTCTCTTCTCTCCAAAGCTTCCACTTCTAATCATGTCGTAAAAAATAGCCTTAATAAAACAGTGATAATTACGCCATTATTGTTAACACTACCCATTAAAAATTTAAAAATCGGTTTTCTGGTTTGGTCACCCATTTGAACTAGGTATCAGTTTTTGCGGCACTAAATCGTTCCGTGGTATGTCAAAACTTTCTTCCTTTTTTTAAAGACCACAAGACTTCACGGTTTTTTCAGAGAAACTGATCACGGGTTGGCAGTCGTAACTGGACAGTATCGGTCAAAAGTTATTGACACCCTGTTGACCGGCTAAGAAGAATAAATACATCGTGGTGAAGGAAAGTGTGATGTGCCTTTCCTTCTGCAGGCTTAGCACTTTCAAGGAAAATGCCTGGTTTATGAGCATATCACTCTAGCAATGTTTTAATGTCCCCCTATTACTTCCTTGTTTTGGGAAAGGGGTGTGTGTGTTTCGTTTGTTTTTCGTTTACGGGGCTACCTTTCAGTAAGCGTTAAGGTGGGATTCAGTGTCCTGGTCTCGCCTCGACCATATATCAGCAAGGAAAGTTGCAAACTCGAAGAAATAAATAAGTTTGAAAAGTTTCGAGCATATTTATGGCATCCTGGCTGTGACCCAGCGAGCAAGAGAGAATAGGTTTTAAATCTCGGTTTGGAACGTGCAGGAAAAAACCCCTCCCATACCCACAGAGATACACTTTCCAATCTGCCTGGAAATTAATCCCAAATGAGGGAGTCTCCTTCCAAATAGGGCATGACAGATCTGAGAGAAACACTAGACAGAAGGCAGTGCGCCGGACCCCTCACTCCCGGCGAGGCAAAAACTCCGCGGCGGCAGGGAGCGGAACAGGGCTCCTTGCTCCACCACGCCGCGTCACCGGCTCGTTGACGTGCGAGGGACTCTTGCGGCGGTACTCTTCCTGGGGAACAGAAAAATAGACACTTTAGGAAGCCTTTACTACTGCAATCTAAATTAAGCCCAAAACTTCCAGTACTTTTTTTTCCCGTTCTTAGATTCCGCTCGGGCCTTTAACTCTCTGTGTTTACTTTGGCAAATTAAAGCATGTGTATGTGTGGGGGGCGTGCGTCTGTCCGTGCGGGGGTGTTCCGCAGCCTATGCTGCTGCGGGCTGCGTCAAGCCTTCCGTGGCAATGACCATCGTCTCGGGCTCAACAAAACCTCGGTCCGAGGTACAAGACGGGTGGCTTCTTGGTGGGAACGAATTAAGAATGGGGTGAGGAAGGAGGCAGCGGTGACTCGTAAAGGAAGATGATAAAATTCCTGGGCATCGGCCAGCATAATCCACAGGAATCATCCCTAGGGCTTCAGTCTGCCAGAGACAGGATTTCCCATTAACTTCCCCACAATCATTTCCATCTCCCACTCTGAGAGCACTCCCTTGCACTCAGAATTCAGGTCCCGATTACAGTCTTATTTAGAAACAGACATGAATATCCCTCTTCTTACTACCACCAAACCCGCTGTGATGTGGAAATCCTCTCTCTCCGCCACAGATACCAGCCAGCCTCTTCCCTCAGGGCTGCTTGGAAGCTAGGAAGGAGGCTGGAGGTGAGCATCCTCGGGAGGCTAGGGCTACCGTGGCCCCGGGGGGAGACCTAACCTTCACACACCCCCCCGGAGGTGCCAGGAACACGGACACAGCTCCCCTGCCTGCTACAACAAAGCGCAAAAACGACGCCACCAGCCGTGGGAAGCGGCCCCAGCGCGACACGGTGACAGCACTGCTCGAGCACCCCCGCCTCGCCTTGTCTGGCCTGGCCACACAGCTTTGGTCGGCACCGCTCCGCGCAGCGGGATCAGTGCTGCTCTTCTACTCTGCTCAGCACCGAAGACGGACTGCCTTATCCATCCATCCATCCATCCATCCATCCATCCATCCATCCATCCATCCATCCATCCATCCATCCATCCATCCTTCCAGCCACCCGGACCTGGTCCTGCTTCTCTGACCCCGAGCTCACACAGCCCGCAGAGCCGAGCCCGGCTGCGACAGGGATGGGCGGCGGGTCCTCACAGGGCACAAGTCGGTCCAGAGGCTGGCAAGGCAGAGAAGGGAAAGGGAATTTAACAGTGAGTTTTCAAGAATTTTGCAGGCTTTGAAGCAGCGCACGCTTCACACGAGTGATGGAAAGCAGCGCAGTCCAGAGCGCGTGTTGTGCATGATGTACCTTTTCATGGAAAAATACATGCGTGTACATACAGGGAGAAAGCGAGAATGGTGGCCAGAGCCCTGTAGAAATTCGTGGTTTATCACCCTGAAAACAGTTTGCTTATTGCTAGGAGCACTCCTTAATCCATGCATCCAGCAGACCGAGAATCTTGTTCGCTTGTTTGTTTGTTTGTCTCTCTGCATCCCGCTCGCAGGGCTAGACGGAAAATCACAGCATGTTTCCTACCGCGCTGCCTGTTCCCCACCGAAGCAACGTCACCTCAGATATGCCAGTAAATTCCTTACCGGGTTGGGACTGCAATTGGTTGAATGTTTTCTGTATCCTGACTAGCCAATAACACTCCGAGAAAAAAGATTTAGAACAACCTAGTTACGGCAGATGGCGAAAAATGACTTGACCCTACACGTGTGAGGCGATATTAACTAAAGACGAGATCCTTACCGCATTCATTAGAACTCTCATAATATGCCAAAAAAATTACATGTGCCGCTGTATTTATGGTATAAGGTCCCTTATTTTCAGACAAGTGCCGTCCAAATGGTTGCCCTTGTCATGTCTGTTTTAACATCTGCTAGCTAACATAAGCTCTGGCCTTGATAACTTGCATTTTTCGGAGCCTGAATTATTCTTGGCAGACCTTCTTCTTGCAGTCCCCCCCTTCCCCCCCTCCCCCCGCGCCCCAAAAGCAGATAATAATTTGTGCAAAACAATTAGTTAGAAAGAAGAAGGGTGAGGAAACAAAAAACCCTCATAAAAGCGCAAGAATCGTGGAAAAATGGAAACAGCAAATGAATAAATAAGAACAAACGATAAACGGCAGACAGCCAGAATAACTACAGTTAGAAGTGAAGTAGTTGTATCTTTTCACATGTAAAAAGCAATAAATATATAACCGCATTTCCAAATTTTTAACTAACGTTTTAATCTCAGTAAACAGAAAACAGTGACAGTTATACCGATAGGAACAGATATTGACCCAAAGCAAGAAATCAAAGCTGTTTTTGCATTCAAATGTCAGCAGAGCATTTCTTTATCCTCAAGTTTGCAAAGGATTCTTAGAAGCCTTATATATGCAGTTAGGCGGAAGCTGATTGCCAGCAATAAATAATGCATCCAAGGAAGAGGCTTGAGTACGTATCTTCTCACTTCCAGGATGCAGCTAGGGATCTTCGCCTCAATTCTACATCAAGGTTGTGGCTTAAAGCAGTCAAAGGGCTATTTAATTGTCAGGCAAGGCTTCCCCCTGCGGAACTCTCTCCGCATGTTACAACCTCTTTGCAGCTCCATATGCATCTCTTTTTCACACTTCCCTCTCCATCTCAGGCTCCTACACCTGGTGCATCACGCATTTAGCCCATTCGCTCCGGCTCTTCCTTTCATCTTCCCAATGGCAGACGTTTCTATTTATCCACTGGCAATCAGTGTGTGGCGTCACCGGCGGTACTGTAATGACGACTGCACCATTGAGGATGACAGCTTAGAAAGAAGAGGGCAATGGTGATCCCTCCCAGAGCAGCACAGCAGAGTGTAGCGCTCGCATCACAAGGTCACCCTATCTCACCGCTGGCTCCTCTGCATTGGCAGGAGAGGGTTGCTGGGTTTGTACAAGGCTGGGGCGGGAGCAGGAGGGAGGGGGGGAAGAGATCTGGATTTTTTTCTCCCCTCCCTTAAGCAAAGCCACAATGGAAACCAGGAAGGAGATGGTGATGTTTCTGGAGGGGACTACTCTTGGCGCTCTAGTTGGCAAGAGGGTGCCTAATTTGTCCGAAGCAGTGGGGAGCCCAGCTGCGGAGCCGCAGGAGAAGATGATCCATCGGAACTGCATCAGCCCCAGACCTGGCCCCTTGTCGTCCCGGGAGAGAGGAGGAGGAGGAGGTGGCGGAGGAGAAGACGAAGAGGAGGTGGAGGTGCTGCCAGGGACAGGGACGGTGCCGGAGAGCCGCTCGGCGGCGGCAGCACTGCTTTCGGCCGGACAGCAGCCCCCCGCCCCGGAGCTCCCCTCCAGCAAAGGGCAGCAGAGCAGCTCGGACACCGAGTCGGATTTCTATGAGGAAATCGAGGTGAGCTGCACCCCGGACTGCGCCACGGGGAGCGCCGAGTACCAGCACAGCAAAGGTACCCAACTCCTTCCCATGCCTGCAGCCCCACGCCCGCTCCGGGGCTGGGTGGCAGCACTGGTGGGGCGGGGGGGCTGCCGGAGGGGGTTTTCCCCTCGCCAGCTGAGCGAGTGGCCACGAAATCGGGTGTGTGTGTGTCCGCGTGTGTGTGATCTCCTTCCTGACTGATTCCTCACCTCCCTGCCACCGGGAGACTTGTTTGGGAGTCGGAGGACACGACACCGGGAGGCCCCCGCGTCCCTGGAGGGGAGCCAGGCTTCCCGTCGTGGATGCGTCAGGTCTGCAGCTTGTCCCGTAGGATCTTTTTGGCCAAGACAGCCACGCGCTCTCCTCTTCAATCTATTCTATTTTGTTTTTATTCTTCCCCATCGCTTAGACAGCGAATGCTCCAGGAAATCCCTTACAATCCTCCACACCGGCGGGGTTTTTTGTATGTGTGTGTGTGGGGGTAAGATCAAACGAGTTTTCTGGCCGTTTGTGGTTTTGCAGGGTGAAATGTGCCCGGGCGAGTGCGGAAGCGCCCACAAAGACCGTAAAATCGCTCGCCGACCCATGCCAGCCCCAAGTGCGTTAGCGAGGGCCTTGTTTGCATGTTGGCTTAAAAAA
>VZTD01003784.1:1549030-1703026 GCA_013397725.1 Rhagologus leucostigma
AAAAAAAAGGAGAGGTCCAAATTACCTTGTCACTTCTGTGTCTCGGTGGCGCCAGCTCGGAAATGGTCCCAGTGAATTAATTGCCTTTGGTCTCGGGCACAATGAGGGAGAGTTGCATTTGAAAGCAAACGCAGCGCACAGGTCCCTTTTCCCCCTGCCCCCACTCCGTATTCCCACCTTCCCAGCCCGGCAAAGACGCCCCTACGCTGACAACAACCCACCTCTCCCCCCTCCTCGTTCCTCAATCACTTCAAGAAGCCGGGAAGCGTAGAGAGCTCTGTCTGTCCTCTCTCTTCCCTTAGAGGCTCATTGAAAATATCCCATCCTGGGCTTTGGAGGCTGAGTGGAGATCCCTAAGGCCTCGCCTTCCTCTCAGAGAGAACAGTCCCTGCCTGCTGGCTGCTCCACTCCTCGGTCCTTGCTGACCTGGAGGAAGGGACAGCGGAGCCGTGCTACATGGACGGCGAGCACACCTGCCTTTCCCAGACGCTCAGGGTGGGGGGATGCAGCGGCTCTCCGGTTTCCCAGTGCGGGGAGCGAGTGGGGGGCTCAGCGAGCAGGCACCACCAGTGCGGGGGTCGTGCATCTGGGAGGGCGGGGGACAGGTAACCTCCCAGACAGAGTGAATAAGCACCCCTCAAACCCTCAGCTGGTGTTTCATCCCCCTTCTCGCTGCCCTCCTCCGCGGTCCTTTTTTGGATGTCAGTACCCCAATACCCTCAGTACACCGCGGCAGGCACGGAAACGCCGAATGGGGGTGGAACGGGGGGCAGAAGTGCGTTCGCTGGGGAGGCGGACGGCGAGCATCCCTCCGTGCCCGCCCGCCTCCGAGCGTGTGTCGTTGCTCCGGGCTCCCCACGCAGGGCCGTGCTCCGAGGCGTTGGCCGGCAGCCCCAGCGGCGGGGGGGATCACCCCAAGGGCAGCGGAGGCAGCGGCGGCTCCCAGGGCTCGCTGGCCTGCAGCGCCAGCGACCAGATGCGCCGCTACCGCACCGCCTTCACCCGAGAGCAGATCGCCCGGCTGGAGAAGGAGTTTTACCGGGAGAATTACGTGTCCAGGCCCCGGAGATGTGAACTAGCGGCTGCTCTAAATCTGCCAGAAACCACCATCAAGGTACACGTAGCTCGGACGTGTTTCCAATTAGCACGATATAAATCTATATGGCCAAACTTCCTTGCAGAACTCGGCAAAGCACTTCGCCAACATAACCCTCCCTCTCGGCTCCCCCCGCCTCCCGCCCCTTTCCTGGCCCTGCCCGCACCCTGCAGCAATGCGGGAGACGGGACACGGCTCCCGGAGCCATCCCGGCCAGTGCCGCTAATCTGACCTCTCCCTAGCAGATTATTTTTAATCCTCCCTTCTGTTCAGTCCAAATCTCGCTCAGCTCTTGGGGGAGGGAAGAGGAAGCCAGTAGCAGATCTTGTTTCGATCTCGCTTTGCTTTGCCTTTTCAAAAACATTTGCACATGAAAATAAACCCGATAGCAGCAATCCCAGGTAGTTCTGGATGCGAAGGGGCAGCAACGAGGCAGAGCCGCCCGCTTGGCCGGGACACAGGGACGAGGGGTGGCGGGTAGCAGGACCAGCCCTAGCAAGCAGAAAGGAAAACAGGCACCCTAAAAGGGCTGCTCCTCTGGGTCTCCCTATAGATTTTTATAGGGGCTTAACTGATCCCTCCGTACGTGATGACAACTCCCTCTGGGAGAGAGAGCTGGCGCCGGTCTCCGCTCTCCGGCAGACAGACCCATGTCCGCCGCACCGCCCTGGGACTGGGGCCGGCGGCCAGGCGGAGTGGGGCGGCGGTGGGTGACGGCTCTCGCCTCTCCTCTACCCGCAGGTTTGGTTCCAGAACCGCAGGATGAAGGACAAGAGGCAGCGCCTGGCCATGACGTGGCCTCACCCGGCCGATCCGGCGTTTTATACGTACATGATGAGCCACGCGGCAGCCACCGGGAACCTGCCGTATCCATTCCCGTCCCACCTGCCCTTGCCCTACTACTCCCACATGGGCATCGGCGCTACATCGGCCTCTGCCGCCACCCCCTTCAGTACCCCTCTGAGGCCTCTGGACACCTTCAGGGTCCTCTCCCACCCGTACCCGAGACCAGAACTGCTGTGCGCCTTCAGACATCCCTCTCTCTACCCTGCCCCGACTCATGGACTCAGTAGCGCCGGGGGCAACCCCTGCTCCTGCCTGGCATGCCACAGCGGCCAGTCCAACGGGCTGGCGCAGAGACCCTCTGGATCAGACTTTACCTGTTCGGCCACAACCAGGACTGACTCCTTCCTCACTTTCACGCCCTCTGTGCTGAGCAAAGCCACCTCAGTTTCCATGGACCAGAGAGAAGAAGTACCTTTAACGAGATAAACCTTTGTCTCAGGGTTTATTAAACACTCATCCCTTTCCCGGACTTCTCTTCGAGTTAACGTACCTACAGCCCATGTTTATTTAATCGTGTTCTCTCTTCAGCCGTGGACACCCACAGCAAAAAAAAAAAAAAAAAAAAAAAAAAAAAAAAAAAAAAAAAAAAAAAGAAAAAAGACTAAAAATAGCTCAGTCTTAAAAGGATTTACATTCCAAGAGGGGAAAAATAAAAGAAAGAAGAAGGAAAGAAATTACTAGTGATTTATCTCTGAGAAGGAATTTAGGCACGAAGGAGGAAGAAAATCAACTCGTATGAAATATGCTCCAGCCACCTATAGAAATGTGCTGGGACTCTGTTTTCCGTGGATAGACTTCTTCCCAAGGGCTGGGGCTTCTGCGGATCACAACAAACCTTATGCACAAACCTACGAGACGGAGAGGGAAAATCTGAAATACTTGAAAGAAACACTATCTTGATAACGAAATGGCTTGTGCGCATGAAGAAAGCAAAGATGTAACCTCTCAGTGTTCAGAAAATAAAAACAATAGGCAAACAGCAAAAAAAAACCCCAAACCCAAAAGGTTTCCGGCTTGCAACTCGGCAGTATTATCCGGTTGTCTCTATAGAAAATAACAATGCTTTACCATAAAGAAAACCTGTCATTCTGTACATTACTTTCGTGGTTTAATTGCATTCTTTAGCCTCACTTGTCTCGTCCTTCGTTGTGAGCAGAAATCCAGCATTTCATTTCCTCTTTCATTCCAACTTTTAAGAGGCAGACTGGAACTGGCAGGGAAAAAATACAAGCTCCTGCCTCTTTATGGGTCAGAGCTATTTGTCCTTTAAATAACAATGTCCTATTATCAGTCGCTGAAAAGTGCACACACTGACGAAATTAGCAAGTGATGTATATGTAAAGAGGGTTTTTGAATATCGAATGTACAATGCTCTGTGAGCAAAGACCCCGTGCCAAACGCTAACAAGCCGCCAAGGGAAGAGATTAGGTGACAGGGAGCACAACTCCTTCAGACAATCACCGGTCTGTAAATTGGAGCAAAGGCGATTTCCCTTCCTTTGTACCTCAGCCTTCAGTTCTCTCATTGCCTTTACCTTGCTGAGTCTTATTTTTAAAATATTTTTATTTTATTTTTAATTAATTATTTCATGTGTTGGGTTTTGTGTTTCCTTCCCCATCCCTAATCTTTGCATTTGTGTGTGTCCTTCACACTGATTATTCTTCCTTCTTTAGGAGTATTTCTTTCACACACTCACCTACCCGTCTCCTGTTCAAAAGGTATTTCGAAAGAAGGTAGCATCATTGCTTTGGCTGGGATTTCTGTAACCTAAAATTTAAAAAACACGGGCACGAAGCTGGGTAGTTTCCAAACCCGAAATTATTTATTTCATTCTGTCTTAAAATAGCCCAAAGAATACACTGCCATAATTTGTTACCAAGTCGGAATAAAACTTAATAGCAACAAAAATAACAACACCGAAACCGATAATAACGACACGTTTTAACAACCTCTCACTCATATTTTTATCGTGCTTGTTAAAAGAAAAAAATAAGGTGAAAGTGTTGCTTAAGACGAATTTCACCACGCAGTTTCTAATAGTTACAGTTCACCAAGCAGGAAAATAAATGCTGGACAGAACAAAGACGTGTTGACACCTCTGTATCTACTTTGTACTGAATTGCTGAGAAGCCTCTGGTTTATTGTCACACCGGAGACTTTTTGTCCTTAGGAGAGGGAGTGAATAACAGCGTTTCCCTATAGCGGATGGAGAGCAGGGATGACGCGGGCGTGCCAGGATATATTTTTTCCGATAAAAAATATTGTCCATTACGGCTTTTAAAAACCTGATCCAAAATCACCGTCTTTAAATCATTAAGGGCAGATTGTTCCACCCTTTATAAATGAGATTTCCTCATGGACATGAAAAGCAATGGCCCTTTTTGGACACTCATAAATAGATTCTGCCTCCCCGTCCCCCCAACCCCCGGAAATAACAATTGTAAACAGCGTCCAGGGGCAGAGCCGAACAACATCCTAGCTTTGCAAGCCTTTCCCCCTCCTTTATTTTGTCTTTTATCAGACACAAGAACCAGTCCGATAAAACAGGAGCTGTGGAGCCAGGGCTTGATACAATCCCCCCAGCGACCCCGGGAGAACGGAGCGCTGAAGAGGTCGGGGGAGGGGTGGCACGGCAGATGAGCACTATCCACCAAAAACGGGGGGTCCTAGATAGCTCACGACTCCTCGTTCCTCAGCCAGGCACAGTCACCTGCTGGCCCGAGAATGCAGGCCGAGATCCGGCCGAGGCTGCTGCTGCGATCGCGGCACCAGTTTGCTCTTGCAAAACGATCAGTTCAGAAAATGCCACAGGCTGGCATGCAAGGCAATATGTATTTTCAAATACATATATTTCATGTATCTAGGTGTGTGTGAGAGAAAAAGAACATTTAAGCCTCTGATTACCACTTCCACCCGTGACGGGGATATCCCCCGTTAACGAACGGGGAGAGGGGAGGCAGGGACAGAGAGCGCCCGCAGCCGGCAGGTCCCCGCTCTGCCCGCGGCTGCAGTGCCCCAGTCCCGGTCGCCCACTCCTGAAGGATGGTGCGGCAAAGGGTGGCTGTGCATTTCTCCGCGGTTCGGTCACAGGGCAGAGATTGCCTGCGACAGGTAAATAGGCTGCGGGTCGCGGTAATGCCAAGAGTATTTTCAGTTAATAGGGGAGGGAAAATGAGGTGTCTGGAGCGATATTGGAAAGTACAAGATCGATGATCCGTCCTCGTGTCCAATCAGCAGCCTTTAATTGACTGTATTTTCTAGGTAATTGAGCCGCTGTGCTCCTAAATTGAAGTGGAAGATATAACAATATATCTCAGTGGGAGGAATTACTCATTACTTCATAATGAAATTTTCCATTTGCTGCGTGGGGCCGATGCCGTTAACGCCTTCGCCGCCGGTGGGGGTGTCCGCGGCCCCACGCGAGGCGTCGGCTCCGGGCACGCGTGGGGCATAGACGGCGGCGAGGGCAGACACAGGGCACCCAGCCGGCAGCAGGTTCTGCCTTTAGCCCCGAGCCACTGCCACCAGGCAGGCAGGTTTCCACGGCGTCGCCCTGGTCGGGGATGAGACCCTTCGAGGAATTAGGGTGAGGCCCCGGGGAAGCCGGCGGTGGGCACCTGGCCCCTTGTCACCAGCGGGAGCTGAGTTGTCTTAGGGGTACCCCATGTGCTACACCGGGTTCTCTTCCTAGCCAGCCAAATTCAGTTCCTAAAGGCTGTCCCTCCCATCCCCCCTTGTTAGCGTTTGATTGATTGCCTTATTAAAGCGTGTTCTTGTAAGTGTGACCGAGCTGATTGCACTGCATATGTTTGGGATAATGCTCATTTTAAACAACTGAATAATAATACTACTAATAAAAAAAGGACAAGAAGAGGAAGAAGATGAGCTCTAGAGAACGGGTTAAGCCTAAACGATCCCGGGGAGCAGCGCTGTAACTCGCGCATTAAATTGTTCCTTTACTATCAAATCACTCAGTCCATCTTTGTTGTGTTTTATCTGTCACCTCCTGTACCATTAAGTGAAATAGCAACGAGACTGACGCTTACTTTCCCGTCTCAGACTATATGTTTTTATTAAGGTTGTATGATTAAACTGGATCGGATCTGCTTTCCCAGCACTATGCTTTACTTCAGCGCCTAAATCACTGGCAAATCGTCTCTCCATATTTCACGTTTTCTGCTGGGTTGTTCGGTCGTTTGCCGGCACCTGCAGAAAAGCATGCGGCTCCTTTAGCTTTTTGGCTTTTCTATCTGAAAGATCCTTTTGTTTTCTATTATTCTCCTGCTCGCCTGGCTACTTTATTTTACCACTGAGTTTAGCCCCTGAAAACACCCTCCACCATATGTCACCCCTAGGCCCGCTGTCCTGCCTCTTACAATAGCGTCACCCTGGAGTAAAGCCCACGTCAGGATGAGCTGAAGTCTCGTTAACACAAATGGCTTCATTTAGGCGCATCAGGTTCCCGGGTGGATGTAAAGGGAGAGAGAAAGCAGTCCCACGCGCTTTTTGCTTCATCCTTCTACCCGGAGCCCCTTATATGTTGCCTGCTTCGTTCAGATCTTGCTTCTCCTTTTGTAAGGCGGAAGGGTCCCGTCCTGACCCTGGAGAGCTGGTACTGCGGAAGAGATGCGGTTACGGTAGATTAGGGTAGATCCCCGCTGGAACTGGTCCCTGTTTTAGAAAGTTTTTCTTCTCTCTCTCAAGTAGGAGGAAGAAGAGACAGCTAGTTCAGGATCTTCTAACAAGAAAACAAATAGGTCACAACCTCTGGCCTCCAACTCACCGTTTGCTTTCCCCCTGCTCCTTTAAAAAAAAAAATCAGTTAAACTGAGTGTATCTAGGACCAAGAATGCAGTGCAGGTTTACACTAATATTTACAAACCGCATTTTAAAGAATCTCCGTCGGTGTATTGCGTGCACATATACATGCAAAGCAAACACATAAAGTGATTTTCCCTGCTGCCCTCTCTGCAAAGAAGTGCCTGGGACTTCAGAGACAGAAATTGCCGCTTAAGAACATCACATGAAAGTATTAAGTAATTATTTAAAACAAGGCTGTTTAGAAAAATATTTGTGTTTATTGCAGCTGCTCGATTGGCCTCGTTAAATCTGGGGAGCATTTAAATTGTGTTACAGTCTCATTTAAATCCAGTTTCGTTCCAGCAGGCTGCAAAGCCTGAATAGAACCAATCACTCCATAATGATGATGAATGAGAAATTAATTCAGATACAAGCAAGACAATTTAGGCCTTCATCTGTTTAAATAGCCTTCCAAGATTATTCGCAATTGCAGGTCACAGATTTAATCAATTGTCCAATCTTGTGAAAGTCATATCCTTGCATCTTCATCGAGATTATTTATAGCGCCGCGAAGCCCAGTGAAAGGTATACGCTCTTAACAGGAACAATTACTTAAAGAGAAGCGTTTGCAAAATGAAAAACAAATGCCTCCGTGGGCAGTAAATGATCAAACACTTCCTCTCTCGGCATATCCTCCCGGGCTGAAGAAAGGAACGGAGCTGCAGGTGGAGGGGTAAAGGAGACCATCACCAAACTCCATCCCTGCCGTATCAGCTCTTACGCTCTTCAGCGCAACCACCCGCGCTCCTTCGTGGGCCACCCAGTCTAGTCTCTTTGCTCCTGAGGGCGATGGCAGAAGAAAGGACATGTTAAAAAGCAGTTTTTAATCACGCAAGAATAAGCAAACCGCGCCGCCGCTCAGCCCGGGGATGCCAAGGTCTCCTGCGGGGAGAACTGTCATTTTCTGCCTCTGACTGCTTCCTATTCGAGATATATAAATATATGTGTACCAGCAGCCCTGTTTTAGGCAGAGCCCTGCGAATCCCCCGGCCCAGACTTGCACACAACCGGCCTCCCCCCGGCGCGGTGCTTGCCTGGCTCGGGATGAAGCCGGCAGAGAATCACTGCACCTCTCCTGGAAACGCCGGCTCTTCTTTCGGGCTTGAACCAGCCTCGCCTGGGAAAACCCGAGGTCCGGAATTACTCAGGGTTAATAAAGCCTCTAAGAAAGCTGAAATAGATCATTTTGGTAAACGGGAGAATTGTTTAATTTCTCGAAAAAGAGGTGGAAAGCAGGGAGGAGAGCAGACTTGTTTGTCAGGGTCCCGGTGTATAACTGCCTCCTCCCTTCTCACTCTTCTTCTCACCCTTTCTGCAAACACGTCCCATGTACCTGGAGCCCTCATCCCCCTGGCACTGAAGCCCTGTCTGGGACGGCCGCTGCAGGCTCCTGCCCAGACTCGAGGGGTGATCCCGGGCTCGGAGAAACACCTGCTGCCCCAAAGAGGCTTACCCCAATGCACAGGGAATGCAGTCCGAAGGGAAAACCTGGTGTATGTCGAGGGTAGAACCCGGCCCCAATCTCTCTGTCCAAGGGACCCTGAAGGTGAGAGCTCCGAGGATCCCTGGGCAGCCCGGGACCGCCGGCCCCGTCTCACTCCTGGGGAGGAGGGGCTCACCAAAGAGCCCGTGGGAGTCATCACAGTCTGACCGCAGAGAGGGGTGGGTTTCATGGGTGGGAGTGTGCGAGGGTCGGCACAGGTGGGTCAGCATGAGGTGAGACGTCCTCCCAGTGAACCAGGAGCCCCGAATCCATGTAGTTTTTCCGCACTGGAAAGAGGAGCGTGGGGCGCAGTCACCCACGGGCACTGGGGTGGGGAAAGGCGAGGGTTTCGGGCAGCGGAGGGGGCCAGAGGAGTCGCGCTGGTGCGCAGCCAGACGCGGGGAACCTGGAGCAACGCCGGTGCCTAAAACAAAAGCCTGCCTACAGGACCCCCAGAGCTCCAAGGAGCCGGTCTCAGCGACAGACTTTGATGTATCGCTGTCCAATTAGTGCCTTTAATTGGTGTCCTCTGGGACAGGCAACCCGGGAGCTGAGGCGGCGAGAGCTCTCTCGGCAAGCCCTGCCCGCACGCTCGCAAGGTAACAGATAAATAATGCGGGCGGGCGGCAGGAATCCTGCATCCCTCTCCCTCCGAGGAGGAGCGGGGAAACGACCAAGCAAACCCGAGGCCAACTGCTTGCAAACCGCCCCGCGGGGCTCCGTGCCCGCGGACACCCGTGTGCCCAGGCAGGTAGGGACGTGGGGTGTAGCTGCTCCCACATTTATCCCGGCCCCGATGATCAACGCCCCCCTCCCCGCCCGCTGCGGAGGAGGGTCACCAGCGTGGAAACGACACTGCTTAACACATACCGCACGTTCCTTCCAATTTGGCTAATGAAGGTCGCCTGTTAAGCGTAATTTTAGAGGTTAAATGAGGCTGACTGCAGATTTAAAGACGCTTGATAAAACGTCTTATTTGAGTGACACCGGTTGTATATATAGATGCCATTACAGCGGTCTAGATTTACCTTGGGGGAGGAGGAGGAGGAAACAAAGCAAACGCACTAACAGGGAGGGAGGAAAACGCTTTGCCAATTTATTCTAAACCAAAACCGCTCGGTCGAAAAAGAAATTGATTGCTTCATTCATCAAATGTATAAAATACATTTCTGAGATCAGAAGCTGCTCGAAGAGAGAGAGAGAGACAGAGGGGAAAGTTCGTAGTTGACAAGAACCGTCCAAAGGAGCAAGAAGTCATTGGAAGCTCACCTTGAAGTAATTCTGGTTTTCTTCTATTTTATTCTCCTTTTTTCTTGGTTTTTTTTTTTTTTCATTTTTTTCTTTTTCTTCAGGTAGTCATAAAACATTTTAAGAAAAAAAAATCACCTGAAGCCAGAGGAAGATGAGATTTTTTGATTAATAAGGAAATCAATTTGGCAGAACAGAAAGGATGCTGACTTCTCAAACTCGCTGTTAGCAGAGGCGTCTCTGGGGAAGGCAAGCAGTTCGAGGCTGTTTCGGGAGCCATCAATCCCTTGTACTCGGGTACACCTCAAAACTAAGCCACCAGAATTTTTACAAGAAAGCATCTCTGATCGATATTTGTAAGCTGAACTATTTTACTTGCTCTTCTGCAGTTGTGTTTTCAGCGCTAAAATACTGTCTTTCACCACATTCTTCCCAAGCAGCAATACAGGGTTACATTAGAGGCATCTTTTATGTGCAGTGCCCAGAAGCTGTGTGTATGTGGATCATGCACTGCCACCAAAAATCACAGCCTGAAAATCCCACTCCCTATAGAGAGACCTTAATTTGCACCGGCATGGGTACGCTTCATTTCTTATTCAAGGGAAAAGACCCTAACAGTCTTGTCAGCCAGCTTTCTCTATAGCTCGATTTCACCTTGCTAAATTTGTATTAAAGAAACATTTTACTCTCTCTATCTTGCCTGCCTGGGACCAAATTCTGAAGGTCCTAACTTGTCTCAAATTTTTGCCTACTTAGGGAAAGTTTGCTTACTGCTGTTGCAGTGCGGGATGAAAGATGAGTTTCAGAACAAATAAAACAACTGCTATTACTTAATCCACACGATTAATATGAATCACTCCTGGGAATTATCCTACAATTATTCTAACGTTTACTGAAGCCTGTGTATTTCGGGGAGGGAAGTTTTCTCTAATGTGGAGAGACTGAGTCATAGGTTCCAAAATCACTTTCCGTAAATGACCTGATGTAAAATTTAATCCAAACTCAAAAGGTCTGATTTACCATATAGTAGCTATACAGTAGCACAGTCTTGCCTCCTCTCACAACTACAAATGAAGCAGAAAATCATACAGGAAAGAGAAGGAAAAAAAAAAAGGGAAGAACCCCTAACTTCACCAGCATTTATGCTCCCTTTTCAGCCAGTGGAAATGTGGAGTGGGATCTGTTCTGGAGGCAGGAGAGCACTCAGCCTGTTGATCAACGTTGGTTTGGCTTCGAAAGATGTTCTAAACCTGCTCCTGTTTCAGCAGAGTTGTGGATTTGGGCAAATGGACAAGCTTGAGTGTCTGAGCCATTCTCAGCCCCAAGCAGTGCATCACTGCCCATTAACTCCGGCTCTCGAGGTACAACAAAGAGGCTGAACGACCCTATACCCCTCTCCCTCTTCTTTGGCAGTCACAGCTTCCCACCTGAAAGCCTGTGAGTCATTTGGGTCACAAAGGCAGGTTTTTACAAAATAGCTGCACTGAAGCTCTGAGTAACTGAATCGTGTGTTGATGGTAAGGAGACAGCTATTCCTGCATGTCTTTAGTCCTCATTTAATCTAATCTAATCTAATCTAACTTCAGATCATGACACCAGGCCCTCCTAGAAAAAAAAAGCATCACTAATTATGATTCCTTTCTTCCAATGTCATTAGGTCAGTCGCTATCCATGTGTGTGACCCATCTACTGATTTTTTGTATTATGTTCCAGTTGGCCATATGACCTTGTATCTCAAGGGCTATGTGCAAGGATTTGTGAAATAATAGTGCAAGACAGGAAAAAGGACATCATGGCCTCCATTTTCCGATGCCGCTCCAGAGAAAAAAAGAAAACCGTGTTCACTAGTGGGAGTTTGATGTGGGTTCTTCAGATCCAGATGCAGGAATCAGAGAAGCTGGCACTCTCTGTGCTGGCTCCCAGCGCTGATTTCCCTGGCATTGTCCCAGAGGGTATTCCCCAAATCAACATTGCCCAGCCAAACCCACATTGCACTTAACACCACAAAGCGGCAGTCACCAGAGATTTGGAGGAAGTGATGATCAGCCATATGATGAAGTTTTAGTGTGTTCAGAATCTTAAGCAATTCCTACAGCCAAGGCCGATTTTTGTATTTACTTCGTCTTCAGTGACAGCCTCTTTAGTCAAAACAAAGATATTCCAAGGTCTGACTTTAAACTTCTCAAAGCCCCGCTATGCAGTTAGAGTGACATTTCTACGCTGGAATGCGTGGCTTCATGGTGCTATGGCAACAATGTATCATTGGTATATAACTCCACCAAGGGCAAAATCATCTACCCTGATAGCCCCAATCACTTTTTTATGCAGAAGCATAATTCTCACAACAGCCTTTCCTTGAAAAAGTGGTTGTAAATTTGAGCATCTGTGTGCACGTTGTTTCAGTTTGTCATAACCACCCCTTCAGCAAGGAATGGTAGCTGATGTCTCCTATAACCTAGCACACCAGTAGAAATTAGAGAGTTGCTGTCACATCATCACACTGTAAATGTACAAATAGTTATTCCCTAGACTTGTTAAACTTTTGCTTTACAAATTGATAGCTTAAATCTAGAGGAACCTAAGGCTTGATCTGTGCATCACAGGCCATTAGATTTCTTCCAGTTAATTTTTACTGAGTGCAATATGATACATTTAACTTTCAAAACAGGTGCTTGATATGACCTGACTTACCAGCTTATGGAGAATCTTGGTAGTATATGCTAGCCATGATTCATTGGTTAAAACAAACAGAATAGACCAGAAAAATAAAAAGCCTCCATGTTTCTTTATTTCTAATAAAAATTGTTCCGTTATTTATCCTTCTGTTCTTCTCAGCTAAGTTACTGAACTTTTATTATCCAGCATTTCCCATTGGAGAAGTTTACATATTGTAGTAAAGTACCTCTCTATCTTCACTCTGACAACTTAAACAAACAAAATTTGTGTGACCTGTCAGTGTGAGGCACTTTGTTCAGTTATTGAGCTCTGAGTGAGGTTTTCTCTCATACTGTCACTGATTTTACAGCCTCCTCTCTCAAAGCATGAAAGCCATAACTACCTACACAGTATTGGGGTATTTTGCATTTGTTCCCTCAGCAGCCTGTCTTTTTATTTCTATTTAATATTTATTGTCCAGGATTTCAAGAACTGCAGTAGCCCAAATGCAGTTCTGCAGCACTGCCACAGGTCTGCGTGTTCACACATTTCTTAGCTATAACATTGCTTTTCTCCACCTCTGTCTTCTGGCACATGTTCCTCAAGATGTAAGGATTGGGTTCCTGAAAGTCTTATTTTGTATTTTGCAGTATTTAGGATAGCTTTTTTTGTCAGCTCGAATTTCTCTGTGACATTCATGCACCTTAGCTGCAGGACTGACCTGATACCTATAAAAACAGATTTACTAGAGGAAAGCAAAAGGGATTAATAATAAAATAAAAGCCATCTGATAGTTCTGCTCGATGAAGTCTTCCATAGACATGGTAGTAGCTATGTAGGTATGCAGGTGCCACATGCACAGTATGGCAAGTGCGTCTTTGACGCATATTTGATTAACATTGGGTGTGTACGTATTTCTGACCACCTGATGATGACAGCCAGTAGCACTGAACATCCCAGTCTGTGCAGAATTTTGTTAGCCATAATCCCATTTCATGATGATGTCTATACTATCGACACTCTTGTGCTCTTCAAATCAGCCCATCTTTAACTTGTTTTAGATATTTGCTGGCACCTACTGATTGAAAATACTATGGGGATAACATATAATATATTAAGATTAGAATTGTCTAGGGGTAAATTCCTTACAGAAGCCTAGGCTGAGACATTTATAAACTAACCCCATAATCTCATTAAAATAAATCAGATGTGCAACACCAAGATCTATTTTTATTAAAAACTATGTTGATTGACATATTTGGGAGATACATGCAGGTTATTAAATTAATATTTTGTCAGTTTCACTGTTATTTTCTTTTATTTTTTAAAGAATTTGCAAATTCACTGATTATTTCTCTAACCCAGTAGGCATTGTTTAATATCTTCTTTAGTTAATAATCTTCTAAAAAGTGCTTAATCTTCCTCTTTTGTTAAAATTACATCATTCTGATTTTCAAGTGAAGATTAAAACACTGATTTTGCATTTCCAGCTAAGATTAGATCCACACTGTTGAGAGAATTTCTTTTGGTTTTGCTATACTTTAGAATTTTCACTGCTTTTTACCCCTTTTACTTCATATTACTCCTGTATTTCTCCTGTTGTCTGTAGATTCCCTTGTCAACTTCCTGTGTTTTATAACATGTAATGTAGGCTAATTGCTATGTAATACAGTTCCCTCTGCATGCTGTATGGCAGTTTTTTACTTCTGGTATTTGCCTTCATTTCGCTCTCTCTGAGGCCAGTTCTGGAGTCAGACACTTGCCCTCCATGTAGATATTTCTCTTATGCAATGTATTTCCGGCCTCCAGCCGCCCACCAGTTTCCAGTCTAAAAATTAATACCTCATAACAAGATCCAAAAAATAATTTTTTTCCATGCTGGATATCATGCCTTTCAAGATGTGGATTTATCCATGATTTTTAGAAACTATCAGCGATGGTTTATTGCTAGCTGCATGAGATAAAGTAGCCCACATGCTGAACTAAGTTTTTCCAGATGCTACTATTTTTATTCCTAGATGTTGCAGACAAATGTTTAAGAGGTAATGCATCCCATTCTTGGGTTTGATTTGGCAGTTTTTGACACACACCTGTCAGCACCCCGGTGTTAGTTAGTACGTCAATCCATATGCTTTTGAGACCAGTTGGTTGTGAGTCATAATTACAAAGTTGGTATTCCCTCCTTCCTTTCCCTGTTCACGTGACTACTCCCATCAGGTGCTAGTGCTGATGACTACCTTCTCACTAATAAGACTTTCCTGTTCCCTGACTGTGCTATCCATACACCCTAACACTTTTGTAAAAGAATCCAAAGAATTAATTTTTATTGTATTCTTTGTTACATCGATTCAAACTTTGTTGTTTCTTGTATCATATTTGCAACCGGAAACATGTTTGTGTCTTGCAGCTGTCTACCCTGGAGTCACTGTACTAAAACTCTTTTGCTGTTCTAGCTAATTCCCAGACACTCCCTTACCCATGAACAAGACACACTATTCATGCAACTTCTCTCCTATTACTACATGTTCCATTCTTCCACTGAAGCAAATGTTCAACTTCAGACCAGAAGCCGAGTCCTGAGAACAATCTTTGTAACTTGTAAGTGTGGAAGAGTCTCTAAAAGGTTGATATGGATATTCATCTAGCCATGCCTCTTTCTTACTTCTCAAATCCCCAAAGTCTTTCTTTAACCCTCTACCATTAGTTGCAGTGAGTATCAGAGATTGGTACTCACAGGATGATTTCACAAAATTTCTTCTTACATAGCGCATTGAGTCTCATTTTTTAACATGATCATCTTGGTCACCTCAATGTCTTTTTGGCTGTTCACAGCTTGACAGATAACCAGTTGTGGTGCTTTTATCTCTACATCCAGTTTGATACCGTGCTTTGGAAAGCCTATGACATTAAGCATTTGATTTTGCAAAGGATAGCTACATCTCACAGCCCTTAGTCAATAGCTTAGGGATTTGTTGGTATCACTATATTTCATGTCAGTCCTTTTCTGGCAACTTCACATTCCCTAAAGATTTCAGTCATCTCATGTGATTTTATGCCACCATGGAGATTTCAATGCAACATTCAGTGATGACAAATTAGAAGTGAAAGTACATGGATGTGCTAAAATAAATCTTAAATTGTATCTTTGAATCTGGACAGTTATTCCAGCACTTTTCTGAATATTTTCCCAGTAAGTCTGCAATGTTTTCAAAGTGAAGATTGAATTCTAATGATGGATTTATGCTGCATATAGCCAAAAAACCTCTCAGTTTGTTACCTTCATTTGAATGACCACTATGAGATACCACATCACCTTGGGAATTCATGTTCAGTTATTGTCAATCTTTCAGAGGCTTCAGCCTTTTCAACCACATGCTGTGCCAGATCCACATCCTGAGATAAAGTCAAATGTGGAAGCAGAAGTGGGACCATTTACCATGTGATCCAGGTAATTTAGTTGAAGTGACAAGTTCTTAAAATATATTTATGTCTAAAGAAATTCACATTCTTTTCCAGCGATTCCTCCTCTGAAAATACTGATAAAATTAATGAGCAGTGGTGACTCATAGGAGAACTGCTGGAGGATCTGTGGTAGTTCTCAGGTGAGGACTGTCTCTTCTGTTGATAGATTAGTTATCTGGCTTTCAACTTATTAAATAAGTGTTATACTCAAATAGTTTACTTTTTATATCAGAATCTGGATTAAATCAAAAGGCATTCAGAGTCTTCTAGAAAAATGTAGATATCTTTGCCAACAAAATATATTATAAAAAGAAAAAAGAAGGCAAACCCTATTAACAAGATTCTTCCTTACTAAAGCAAAGAAGGAAATACTTTTTGTGACAATTAATTGTTTTGCTATCTTGTCATTCTCTGTTGATTGCATCTTACATTACTTTTTCTATGGCTTTGCCTGGCAGCAACTATTAATTTTAACTTTGATACCCTGATTTTTTCCCCACCCTCTTTGGAATTGCCTCAGACTTACGAGATTTGCTACGTGCCTTTATTGCATGCTGAATTCTTCCATGTCCCATGGCATTCTTCAAAAGGAAGTCTAGAATTCAATTCCATAGATAGGTTATCTACTCAATTTGATCATCTGTGTTTGCAGACTGCTCTTCAATCAAGCACACTTGGGACTTTCTCTTCCACAATTTCAAATACTTCTATCTGTTAGCAGGCAGGCCAGAACAGCTTTGCCAAATGGATTCATTTTGATCTTACTATTTGAAATGTGCAGAGCTTTGAATTTTAACTTTGGGCACAGCTCTTGCTGTGATTATGTCGCATTCAGCTCCATTGTCTATTTGGAATCCGCTTTTTTCCATTTCTATGCAGTGTTAGAAGACAACCTGCTATAGAATATACTAGTGTAGATTCAATTAAGAGACTTAGTAAAACCTTTGTTTCATTAACAGAGCTTCATCCTCCAGCTGCATTTTCCTATTGGAGGCCAGTGCCAACACCTTTGCGTGGTGTCAATTCTCTCCAGGGGTATTGGAAACACAGCCGGTCTTTACACCACGCTTCCCCTTGCAGTCACACATTGCTTGGGCATGTGTTTCCAATTGTATGCTTCATTCTTTCAGTGCTTGTTAGATACTTGGATTAAGAAAACATGCTTTCTGCTGTGTTTCAAATACCTTCGCAACTTTGAATTTGTCTCTCGCATTAAAGTTGCGGTGGCCTAGTTATCCTTTATTTTGTCACAGTTAGTTTTGTTTAGTCTGTTAGTCTGTTAACATTCATGTGTTTTGGCTTTACCACGCAGACTGATGACTTAATGGGACAGATATTTCAACAAGGAGGTAGTTTCTGCTAAACAGAATTTATTTCCTTGAAAGAGCTGTTTTGTTCATGGGTCTTCTTTTTGATTCTTTGTATAACACATCTAATTCCTCTTGCATTTATCTGCTTCACTTAAAATACCTACATCAAACTTTTCTGTGCTCCTAATCAGTCACTAGTTCTGCATCCTTCTTTCTTTTCTTTGCAGTAACACATTATACGTAAGAGGACGCTACTGCTTCTCTCTACTGTTGTATTTCCAGTGGTGTAATTTTAAAATCCCTTCTGTCCCTCACACTAGGCCTGTCTATATATCAGTAAAGGTATCTCAGGCTTAACTCTAGCGGAGCCAGTGTATCTATCCCCCAGAGAAGCTCTGCCCAGCAATTGCCTAATCCCAGAAACATTCTATTTGGCTGCTGCCAGACTCCAAACATTAATACAAAGGGAATCAAGGGAACAAGGACTAGGAATTAGGTATCCCAAACAGTTTGAGAGACTAGGCTGTACAAAAATAACTTTTTTTCCTAAACGAAACCCTCACACACAGGCAGAAAGAGTATATGGGGTAATCCAGTTGGTCCCCAGTGGGAAGTCATGACTGCACAGCAGTCCTGTCCCAGGATGCAGGCTCCACTGCAGGAAAGGCTGTCTCTCCATGCTTGTGCCTTCTCCTTTGTGCTCTTGCAGAGGAAGTCATGGTGCCTAATTCCAGCTTCTGGATTCACTGCTGCGACCTGAGGTACTTTTAGACCTCCTGCTACCTTTTTTTTGCAGCGGCTTTAGTATGCCATCAGTATCTGTAACAAAGCCTATGATGTTAGATCTCCCTGTTCTGTCAGATGCTTGAAGTAGTTTTCTCAAAAGTGTAGCGAGGAGCTACATGCCTTGAAACCACTCTTATGCCCTTCTCAGTAGATACATACTTTAGGATTTAGTCATGATTTTTTCATCCTAATCAGATTCAATTCTGTGCAATACTCATTCATCTCCCTTCAGGAAGCCTTGAGTTTTTAGTCCAAACATTTGTACATCTAGTACAACTTTCTTTCTGTTTCTGACGACATTTGCATTTTAAATGGTTTGCTTTTATTCATCTGTAAACCTCAGCATTACACATAACAAATTCTGAAGTATTATTGATAAATTCACTACCTTTCAGATCATCCCTGGAGCTTGCAGAGAAACGGCAGCAACAAACAATTTAAACCAAAGCTGGATAAAATAGAACTTGTAAGTGCAACATTTCCTGCTGCAGACACAGGCCTTCTATAAGGATGATTAATAATAGTTGTTAATAGCAAGACCTAATTTTTAAAGAAGCTACTTCAGACAATCATGAGGAGATGAATAATCAGCTGAAACAATACAGATCAATTGCAGCATAACTGCAGAACAGCGTTTAAGGACTCAGGAGATCTAATGCTTTTCTCTTCATTAATCAGAGTAAATATAACATTACAGATATTACTTATTCAAAGACTGTTGTGTGTGCATATACAGCACATCTCCAGGAGCAGAAGCCAAATTGTCTATGTGTAGAAGAGCCTGATTTTTTTTGCAGAATTCATAAGGACTTAGAAGTTCACACAAGCTCTTTTAAAGCTACTATATAGCTTTGGTGAAATAAATAAAACACACCTTTCAAATGCTGAGGAAGAACACTTGCAGTTCTCAAAAATCTCACCCAAAACACAAATTATACTAGAAAGAATTTCTATAACAACACTTGCTTGTGGTACTCCCATCTGGCGAAATTCTGTATGGAAATTATGTAGCCCAGGCTGGAGACACTTAAGCAATGTAACACTTACCCGCCGTTTTGGAGCGAGAGACATTCTGTTGCTCGTAACAGAATGACTCGCCATCTCTGTGTATGTCAATAAAACCCTAAAAATGTTTGCCTCTAAACTGAGAGCAGTTAAGCGACTGTAGGCTTTGCAAGCAGCCATCAGCCATCATGTAACATGCCCCTGACAGATATACATTGCCTCCTTGAACTAACCTGATGGAAACAGTGGTTTTCCTTGCAAGCACAACCCCTTTTCACAACTGCCAGCACTTTACTTAATAGTTTCTCTGTATACCTTTTATATAGGATTTCAGCTTGGTCTTATCATCTTGCAAGCACCAGAGTTTAAGTGTTCTCTGCCCCCTCCCACTTACTGTAAGGGGTCTTTCACCTGTTGTGTCATAGCTGAGAAAGGCATAAGGGTCACCACATGGGTAAACCTAATCATCCTGCATTATTTGTTCCCACTTTTGAGATCCTATCCCAGCTCATGGCTTAAGCTCAGGAAAGAATGCACCTCTCTTTTTGGAAATCAAGTTGCTGGCCCACAGATCATATATTCTTGCCGGTAGCAGTACAACATATTAGGAGCAGAGATCTGCTACACATTCCCCTTTCCCACATTTACCTTTTCTCACTAGCTCCTCGCTGAAATATGTGGTCACTGATGTGAAACAGAAAATCTGCGAGTGCATGATGCTCTCTAGCCATGTGTTTTATTGCAGGCTGGATGGGTCACCCTGACTGTTACTGTGGTTGCCTGATATTTCCCATGATACGATCTTCCTTTGAGTAACTTTCAACTTTGCCAAACACCATAGAAATTTTCTATGTTGGGTGTACAGTGCATGGTGAATTTATATATACACACATATTTATGCAGAAAATAAACTGCACTTCTAAGAAAGAATATGGAGAAAAACATGGTGTTCTTCCCATGCTAAAAATTTCAGCTGACCTTTTATTTGGAAAAACATAGGTCATCTCTCCCCTATCTTGAAATCTGCCAGCCTTTATTAATTTGTGGCCTTTATTCAAGGTTGCACCTTTTATCATCCCTTTGAGATGCTCCCCAAACTTGCCATCATGCAAGTCATTGAAAAATTATGGCTCTCAAGAGGTCTGTAGGAGTATTTTAAGGCTGAGTGGGCTACAAAGCCATCATCTCTTGTGTTCTCAGTCTTTGACACACTGAATCATGACTACTTCCTTGGGCTGTGACACAAGAAAGTCCCTCTACCTCAGAACACTCCACAGCTTGGGAACAAGGACACTAGCCCGAGAAGCAGGAGATAGGGGGTGTAAACCTACTAAGGGAAGTAAAGCACAGGCACACACACATATATATATATATATATATGGAAACAGGCACTTATTTCTCAGCTAAATTTTGAAATGAACTATGGCATTTTAGATGGAGACAGATCCTCTTGGTGATGGCAGAATACAACTACAACACTTTTCTGACAGCCTCTTAGAGGATGTGGGGACAGACAGCGGGTCCTGTTCTACTGTAGGAGTCAGATGTGTGATGAATTTTCAGAACTGCTGCCTTGTGACAGTTCTGGGATAGAAGATGCAAGTCTTGGCACTTAGGAAATTCTACAATAAAAAAAAGAAAGAACATACGGAGTTTACAGGTTGTGCCTGGGTTCTGCCTAACTTTTACTTCAAGAAACAGTCTTTGGATGTGGCTGTAAATTTCCTGAAGATTCTCCTTGCATGGAGTTGATGCCAGAAAGCTTTCCCATCTTGTAGGCCTTTCTACTGCTCAGTCCTCTTTGACACAGAACACCAACTCTGCTCTTCCACCAAACCCATCTTCAGTAG
Source organism: Rhagologus leucostigma (assembly GCA_013397725.1). Classification (NCBI taxonomy): domain Eukaryota; kingdom Metazoa; phylum Chordata; class Aves; order Passeriformes; genus Rhagologus; species Rhagologus leucostigma. The sequence goes on from VZTD01003784.1 coordinate 1,569,632, forward strand.
AAGACTGACAGTCTTTTATATTGCAGGAATGTGTTCCCAGTGTCATGACCATTCCCCCATTCCCCTTGGCTGAACCAAGCTCTCACAGGGCAACTGCTTCATGACCAGGGATCTATTCCAGATGTTAGCAAGACCCACCTCAGGGTCTTCTTAATAACTATGATGGGTTTCTACCACCAACGCAAAAGGTGACAGAGGCTTTTTTGTAAGTAGTACGAGAAGGGCTACCAAGAACTTGGCTAGATGAGACCATTGCTTGGTTATTGTAATGGACTGCTGCAGCTGTTGTGAAGCTGTGGATCTGGAAGTGAGAAATATGATGGCAAAGTTCATGAATAATTCCTTCTTCACGGCAAATATTTGAATGACATGCAGTAAGTGCACTCTGAGGGCACACAGCAACCAGAGCAAAGAAAAAAATAGTAAGTACTTGCCTTAGGTCAACAACCTCTTACCCGATTGACAAAACATTTCTGCTGAGAAAACCAGCACATAATCACATAGGTAGAGTGAAACAATCTAATATTTTGTGTTTCCTAACTTCCGTTATTTGACCTTGCAACTTCTAAGGTGTTTCTTTAATATTCTTTAGTTTTTTTTAGTTTCCAAACACTGTTTTATGCTTCTTTCGTTTTCTGTCGTTCTCACTTCGTAGGTGCTGATTTTCTTCCTCAGTTGCTGTACTGAAGCTTCTTGGAGTGCGTGCTGTCTTTTCAATTAGTGTCTGTGTGGCATTTAGCACAGCGGGCAACTGAATCTGATCCCAAACACATCATTTATGTACCTTGTTTGGGTCACCTCACATCTGCTCATGTGATTTGCCTGGCCAAATGCATAGGTGGTTTCTGTGCAGTTACAGACCGACTTGAAAATCAGTCAAGGGGCTCGACAGCACATCAGATATGATGGATCAAGAGTTCAAAGAAGGCCATAACCCAGAATCACTGCTGCTGAACCACTTTTGGAAAGCTGATCCATTCACTGCTCCATGAAAGACTGTTCCTTGTCAGAGGTTAAAGGGATAGTAAGTTTGTTTACTGGGCGAGATCAGGGGAAAAAAAAAAAAAGAAAAAAAAGAGGAATCAGTGTATTGTGTCTCATATTGTCAGAAAGGACTTAGGTAGTGAAAATGAATTGCAGTATAAGAAAACTACCAACCTGCTTCACTGCTTGTCAGAGTGAATGAAGTATACAAATAGGTCTGCGACTGAGAAAATGAACAAACAAAATTTCCTGAGAAAAATAACTGTGAAGGCTTTGGCCTGGGATGTGAGAATTTCTTCCATGTTTGTTAGAAACTGCATCTTTAGCAATAGGCAAACTCAAAAATAAGGCAGAAGAAGAGAAAAGACCAGAGCCACAGTCAGCTACCAAAAGGATTGAAATTTGAGATAAAGTAGTACTATTTTCCAACATGTATTATTTTGAGAATGTGTTCTGAAACTCTTTTGGTCTCAGTTAGACAACATTGGAAAATGTGCTGGTAATGAAAGGAAGAAGAAAGGTGCAGTAAGGTTTACAGTGGTCTACCAGTTCAAGATATGCTAATAAGATGCTGGTAAGCATTAGTATTTGCATGTGGTGTCTGCTATGAAGGTCAAGGCAGAGAACATCAACTGAGGAATGACTGAATGAGAGGATTTCAAGGAGAGAAGTGAAGATGTGGCACATGTAGGGTTTGGGACTACAGGGAGAAGTAAGATCTATTTTTGCAAAGAGATGGTAAGTTTGACCTAGCACCCACTGAAGTCAGTGGAAATGTTGCTATTGACTGGTCGCTAGCCCAGTGGTATAGGGTACAATGAATGTGGTCAGCAGGAGTTGCAAGCCTAACGCACAACCAAACCCAGAGGACAGTGAACAAGAATTGAGGAAACACTAGCAGCTCCATGGAAGGTTTCATTATTGGTGTGTACTGCTGCTAAATAAGGGAAGGATTTTATCCCTGCACTTTCTACCCATGTGGAGATGAGTTTAGGTGTATAGCTCTTCTAGTTATTGCTGACACACACTATGAGCCACACAGATGAGCTCTTGGAAGCTTTTTTGGCTTTCACATAGTGATGTGGTTGTGATTTTTAACAGCAAGAGCAATGCACTTCAGCGTGAAAGGAGACTGACATCTGACTATGAAGTGATGATCTTTTTTCCTATGATTATTTAATCAAACAAGAGAACTGAGAGTGTCAAACAAGTACCAGCAATTTATCAAGAGACAGTTGTAGAAGGAAGCATTCTCTGAATCATCAGTGTGATAATTACCACTGACATTTCCCCAAGGGGAACTGCATTTTTAATTGTTACAAATATAATCACACTTCTACAGAAAAGTGGGAACAGAATCCTTTTGAGGCCTTTTCTGGAAATAGAAATGTCTAAAGTTTCCATATGGAAACAATTTGTGATGAGAAATTATTGTGTGCACCAGAATAAATATGTTATCACAAAGGTTAACTAAAATACTGGCTACTGTACTCTAATTTCCAGAAGAAAATATATTTAATAAGAATCTCTGGGTGAAGTCCTGGCCCTGCTGCAACTGCAGGTTTTTTAGCTGGGCTGCAGTTAGCTTGAGCTTTGACGGTGAGGAGAGCGAAATCTCTTATCCTGCTGGGTGAGCAGGAGCAGTCTCCAGCCTGTGTGCACAGAGGACATAATCTTCATGGCAGCCTAGGAAAGGACTGCTTGAGTAAGAGTCCAAACACCTCTCAGGGTAAAACTCGACTCAGCCACTCACAGTGGCTGTGGGCAGCGCCTCTCAGGCTGGTCTACAACACATAACCAAGGGGACCACCCAGGCTGGCCCTCTCTCTCAGCAACTGCTACCATGACCATTCACAATTCAACCACTCTAAGCTGGTTTTTTTTCAAGGGGCAGATCAGAGCAAATCTGCTAGTTTTTGCTTCCTCTCAGCATCTTGTTGCAAACGAAAGCCCTTAGTTACTCATGTTCCCCATTTCAAAATGTCAGGTGTATAAATCGTGGGATTTTTCCTGCCAGGATGCTAGGAGAGTGAAGGTCTTCAGCATAGACATTACCTCTTCAGGTGATAAGGCTGGTGACTTGTAGCCTGCTGAAATAAACTGAATTAATGAAGTATTTGGCCACAACTTGCCAACTACAGCATTGCCTTTATTAGTTTAGGTAGCAGTGCTGGCCTAAGGATAAGAAATAAGTTTTATAGGAATAGATTGTCTTTTAACTGGACCAGCTGATATGGATGGAAAAAACTTCAACTTTCATCAGAGCAGCAAAGCCTTTGTTCAGTCAGCTGAAATAATTTGCAAAGATTTATTTACAAAAAATTAAATCAGATGTTTTAGGTGTTTTTATGTTCTTTGAACATAAGGGACAGAACAGCAGAGCAGGGGAAGGCTATTTAGTCCCTCTCTAGTAGCAGGTACTCCGTCATACGACACAATCACCATCTTGGGCTTCCCAGCCCTTCCACTTCCTCTTCCACTTATTCAGGAGCTGTGCCTCTCCCTGTATCGTGCAGGTAACAGACAGGCTATTTTAACTAAACTGTGATTTATAGAAAGTCGCAGTCTTGCTGTTCAGAGTTGTTGATTTAGCTAACAGATGCTGAACATCAGCAGATAATACGATCTGATAAGTGATCTACACAATTTAAGATATCAGCCTGCAAATTTATGAGGGAAAAAACCAAATCCAAAACTGTTCAGCTAAGAACTATTTGGTTCAACTCCTTTTTCATTAAGGACCTTAGCCCTTCTTCAACTGAAATCAATGGAAATTCAACTCTAGGTTAAGCAGACACCACTCAGTAACACTGACAGAGCGATGCCAATTTAGCTTGGGCTGCATTTATTCTATTAGATTGCCCTTCATTGCTAAAACCAAAACGAATGTGTATGTCCTGTGTAAAAAAAAAGGGATTACACAGAGAAGACGATCAAACAGTAAAAATACACTAGCTAATCACTTCCTTAGGTGGTTTAAAATGGAAGAAATGGTATAATCAGAGTTTCGAATAGTTTAAAAGAGCTCAGTTAACTGATTACAGCAAGATTTAAAAAAAGTTTTGTATTATTGAACATGATATAAAGTTTAAAATAACACTGAATTTTCATACATTTTTACTCTAATTTTACAAGTAGAGAGGGCATGTGTAAATATTTGATTTGCTATGATTTTTGCATATATACTTTTTGCATACAACCATCTTGGAAGCTGTATGAAAAATTTAGGTACATATAGGAAAAAACCCAGCAAAATAAACTGAACCAAACCGAACTCAAAACCAACTCCCCCCAAAACCCCAAACCCAAACAAAAAAACCACTAACCTCCCCTGCCCCGAACCAACTATTTCTTTTTATGCGTGTGAATAGGACTTAACCTTCTTGCACATCTGTTTTATGATGTTGATTATCACCAGAGTCTCTTCAGTGTTGAATTATACCGGTACTGAAGTCTACCTTCTTTTCCTCACCCATCATCTCAGTCATTGCTGTGAAGCCATATGGATCTAAGTCCAACTTCAGCTTCTTTGACCTTGTGTTTGCTGTGGGTCTACAGCAAGCATTGGCTTGTGCTAGCAGTAACTGGGGTTTCCAGTCCAAGCAATTCACAGGTCCAAGTCTTCTGACCAGGTGAATTCATCCTGTCATCACCAAGTCCTGCTGCTAATGGAAAAGTTACAGCTTACAAAATAGGTATTCAAAATAGGTATTCAAAATGAGATCAGTATTCAAAACGGCTCACTCCATGCAAAGGTATACAGGTGATGTTAACTCTCTGCAGTAATGAGTGCTACTTACATTTCACAGACTACTAAATCTACAAAGTACTTTTAATTACAAAAATACTTTTACAATGATAAAGCCTTGCAAAAAAAAAAGAGTTAAAAAACCCAAAGCCCTGAAGATTTTATCAGGAATTTTCTCACTTCAGACTAAAATATGTATTCCAACTTCATACAACCACTTTTCCCTCATGTCTCAAGATCTTGCTTACAGTGTAAAGTTGGAGAGCTATGAGATCATTTTCCTAAGGAAAAAAAAATTCACTAAGCACTTCATGATGTCAGTTAATCTGACTGATTGCTCTTGATGTGATTTGACATATCAGAACAGTGTGATTCATGAGCTAAGAGGGCAAGACTTGTTAGCAATTTGTTCCCAACTTATAATGTGACATCAGCACTTCTTGAAAGCTAATCCCACATACAGTAGGCAACCCATTTTCTAAAGATCCATCTCCATTTATATTGTTCCAGCTAATATTCTTTAGTAAGCCTTTATACTTTGCTCTGCTTCAGATTAAAACTTTCTTTTTTTTTTTTTAATTATGAACATCTATCTCTCATCAGAGAAGATAAGTGCACCCTAGGAGAGACATGACAGAAAGATTTGTGAGACCTAACAGATTTGTACAAGAGAATCATGACAGGTATTTCATAATGGAAAGATCCTCAGAAAGATAATTCTTTTGCATACAGATGAGTTTGCTACCTTAGCAGATGTTCACCTTTTAAATAAAAATAAGCTTTTAAGAGATCCTCTGACATGTCACTGTTGTCCACATTACTAAAAGATATCTTGATTTACACTATTACAGCTGTTGAAATATTCCTAAGCAATAGGTTCTGAAAGCCGTACCTTACCTGACCCGCAAGACATTTAATTAATTCCATATTTTCATTGTAGACACTGCAATTAAAATAATTCTTGACTACCTTATGGAATTTTAAACATTTTTAAGAAATGAATTCAATACAAGATAGTGTGTGTGCAATTCTGCAGCTTGGTCTCCCAGCTGTGCAATAAATTGCTGGGAGAAACAATTAGTGTAGAGTCATTTGTTAGAGAATGAACCAAAAATGTATCTAAAAATGCCAGTACTAAATGTGCTGACAATTAAGAGCAAATTACTTAGCAGAGATGCCATGTGTTCATATGTTGTTTCAGCTACATGCATTCGATATCTAGCACCACATTTTTGTTTAAGACATAATTGCACATTTTGTTCAATTTTCTATCTGTACTGAAATAAGGTGACACGATGCCAACACTTTTTAGGCAGGACTCCCCAGTGACTCCAGTTATCACCATACCTTTTCATTCCAAGACCGAAAATATTTTTAATTAGATGTGGCGCAGGCCTTTTTCATTCATGTTGATTATTTTTCCCTTGCCCCACAGAAAGTTTTATAGGGCAACAGAATGAGAAACAGAAATGGCTTAATGTGGAATTGATGTTACATGAAAAGATCTCTCAGGGGAAGCTGTAAGGCTGTCATTGCCCAATCAACTAAAAACTAGATGAGACAAAGCATTTAGTAACCCTCTATAGAAGACATTCCTGCATTGGTTGGGACTTTTAGGATGACCTACAGGCTCTCAAGCCCACACAATCTACTCAGGAGAATAATTTGTGGTGAGACATTACACATTTCAATAAAAGCACCTAGACAGACACACAAAATTTGGCTTCACAGTACACAAAAATCACTTTTTTTTCCCACCCACCATACAAAGATAATTAGTTAGTATGTATGTTTACATTTTTCAGATGTGTTTGAGTAATCAGGAACTGACACCTTCCCCTTAAATAAGGACATAATGTATCTCTATAACTGAAATTGCTTCTTTGAATTCTCGGGAATAGATAGCACACTGAGAGAGGCCATTGGCAGTGTTTCACCATCAATGTTTTACGAGATACAGCTTTATTCTTCCACAGACTGCTAAGAGCAATGTGTTCCCACTTACCTGCACTACAGTGTGAATTAACTGCATTTCAGAATGAAGCTGAAATCAAGACGGAATGTGGAGATGCAAAGGAAGAATGAAACTAAAGCACAATATTCATACAAAGTCAATACAAATCCAAAACTGTGACATAACTTTCCAAACAATACTAGACTAGAAATATATCCTTCAAATCAAGAAAACTGTTTGTAGAACAGTAAATCTGTTGCTCTTTAGTCACATTTCAGTCTTCTTTCAAGATAGCTTAATTCTTTCCTTCCAAATCAGTTTTGGATATGCTTGGAGTCTGGTATTCTGTTTCCCTTGGCCAAGAAGGATTGGATTAGAGAACACTCAGGTGAACTTGACATCCACAAGTCCATGGGCCCTGAAGGGATGCATCCAGGAGTGCCGAGAGAGCTGCCAGACACCACAGCTAGGCTGCTCATGATCTCTGAAAGGTTATGATGATCAGGAGAGGTGCCTGAGGACTGGAAGAAAGCAAATGTTACCCCGGCCTTCAAAAAGGGCAGGAAACTACTGGCCAGTCAGCTTCACCTCAGTCCCTGGAAAGGTGGTGGAGCATCTCAACCTGGAGTCCATCTCTATCCACATGAATGACAAGAGGATGATCTGAAGTAGTCAGCATGGATTCACTGAAGAAGGTAAATCATGCTTGACCAACCTGATAACCTTCTATGATGAAGCAAGTCACTGGATGGATGAAGGGAGAGCAGTGGATATTGTCTGCCTTGACTTCAGCAAGGCTAGAATGACCCTGCTTGAGCAGGGTGCTTGGACCCGATGACCCATAGTGATCCCTTCCATCCTTATCAGTTCTGTGATTCTCTGTGATTCTGTTTTGGATAACAATAAATGAAAACTACTGTATCATACACATAAGACTGTTGTGACTTAATCACACTTCACAGTTGAAAGAGCAGGGAAGAGATCCTTTTTAGCACTTATAGCAGAGGAGCAACTTCTCTTTGACAATCATTTTGTTGCACATTCTAAATGCTCGGGGGTTTTTTTAACGTAAATCTGGACAATGGACAATTTGTTAAAAAGGATACAGAAGAACACGCACTTCCAGCCCTGGCGACAGATCTCTAAGGTTTATTACTTCAAGTTACGTCCTGATAAAAGCATTTGTATTGTTCATATTGGATGAGTATGTTGTCTGTAGATCTATGTAATAATTTGTAAGTATCATGCATTTATAGAGAACATCAAGAATATTCTTACCTGCTGTTATCAATTTATTCCATATTGGTAGGTCATACCATATCTTCAGATGAGATTGATTGGTAACATAATCCATAAGAGAGTTGAATCAGTTCATCACTGAATAGATTCATTTCTTCTTGCTTACAGTTTTTCATTTCTGTTTTTAGAAGCTTCCAAGCTTTTTACCACCCTGAAAGAAATATCAGGGTTATTATCCTTATCTTCACACAGTCTGAAATTTCCAGAAATCCTGGCAGAATAAGGAATAATATCTTGTAGATATGTGTAGTTCAGTCCAGTCCTCTTTCCTAATAGACTTGCATTTCGGACGGTGAAACAGAGAAGTGTGCTGGGCAGATGTGATAACTAAACTTGCTTTATTTCTGAAATTTTTTTCTGGCTAAGAAGTTGGCAATTTTCAAGTCAATGAATAGAGTTAGCCTTAGCCTCCCAGTTACACAAACTTCTTCTGCCACCTCCAACCAACACTGTAATCCTCTTTTCTGCAAGGAAGTAATCTTGTTCAAGTTTTTTATTTCCCATATACCAGGGACTTCTTTGACTTCTTTATTTTTTTCTTGCCACCCTTCCGCTTTCAACTTACTTTCAAGAGTACCCATCTTTCTTGGATTTTCTCTTACTGCCCTTTCATTATCTCCTTTGATCAATTCTTATTTTCCCATTTCTCTTTCCCTGAGGACATAAGCATGCTCAGAGACAGTACTATTCCCGAACCTATAGCTGCAGCTGTCTGTGTGGACGATTTCTATTCCAGAAGTTCCCCTTCTCTAAGCACCCTTATGACCACCCCATGTCTTTAAAACCTTGCTTATTCTCAAGTCTTCCTTTCTTACTAATTGTTTCCAAAGCTACCTCCTGTCCTAATTAATTTTGTATTCAGCCTTACTAGTCTTCTTCTTTTTATTTTCTCCATTCTTTTTAAAATATTGCAATACAAGGCAATTATCTTCTTCTGGTAATCTGCAGCAGGCAAATAATTTCTTCTTTCTGTTGTCTATTGTCTTCCTTTCAAACTCCAAGCACACTTCAAATTCCTCATTCAAGTTTAGAGAGACCCTATCTCCATCTTTAGTCATGTTTCATTTCACACTCTTCTTTTCTCAACTTCTCCCATTGCAGTTCCTGTTAGCAGAGAAGGACTTGACCAACACTTCTTTATCTCTGTTTCTTAGTGAACACAAGTATTCCGACACATTTTCCAGTGCAGAGAACGTTTGTCTTGCCAGACTCCTCATTCTCTATTCTTGTTCAAGTTCTTTTATTTTTTTTTTCTTTGAAGGGTCATTTATTTCTTCTGGGCCAGCAGTCTATGAATTCTGTCTTCCTTTGGCAACCGTCTTAGATTTTTTTTCTTTATTTTATTAGATTTTGAAAATACTGCTATAATTCTTTCAACAACGCAAGACCCTGTGCTATCTCATTGTCAGGACAATGCAGTGGTTCCTATTTAAATGTATAATGCAATTATATTAATACACATGTTAAAATAAATCCATTTTGGCATGGCTATATTCAAATCTGATCCAAATTTGGATTTATTCCTTTTTGTGTTAAAAAATATTTTTCTGCGATAGCTGGCCAATAAACTTTTTCTCCTGTTGAAAACTGCATAAATTAGGTCTCCTCAGTTTATTGAAGAAAATATTAAGAGCTGTTTTGATTGTGATCTATAAATGGGTATGGGTATTTTAATAGAAGTGAGTTCTTTAGACCATCAGATATGGTGATATTCAACATCTAGAAGCTGAATATATACAAATCAAGATGGGAGGTAAGATTCAGTCTTTAAAGAGTGAGAGTAATTAGCCTTTGGAATAACTTTAATAGATATACAATGGATGCTTCTCTATTTAAAACCTTTAAACCAGCATTGGATACGTTCCTAAAGTACCTAGTCCAGACAGAAGTTCTGAGCTTAACACATGGGTTCCTGGATGGGTCATAATAGACCAGTCAAGATGACTGTCACCCTTAAAGTCTATGGGCAAAGGCCTGGTCCCATTCAAGTAACTGAAAACATCCTTTAGGTCAGTGGGGTCAAGAGTTTAACCTGGACATGTATGAAAAATAGGATGAGTGGTGGGCAGACAACACCCAGACCTCCCTCTGCCTTTCTGTTCTCATGGGCCTGTGGTGGAGGCCTCAGGCCATCAACAGTTTCACATGATTCTCACTAACACTGATTTACTAAGTGAAATGATGGCTGTAAAGGTTTTAAGTTGCACACCCTATATTCTTGCCTTGCAGAATAGGAATGGGGTTTGAAACACGCTTTAAGATAAGCAAGTACTTTGCAGAGCTGAGGTCAAACATATTACACTCTCGGTTGGTTAACAAGGTGGTTATTTTCCTGTTAATGAAGGAGAGGAGAGGGTATTTTTATTTTGTTTGTCAGGTTAGATTTCCCGAGAAGTTACATCATGTGAAAGAAACCTTTCAACTCCTTCATGCTGCAGCAGAATTTTATGTCGTGTGTTTCTTCCCATGAGTCCAGAAACATATTTCTGAGTGCAATAACCCTGCATTGAAAGGCTACTGCCTGCCAACCCCGAAAACGAAAACTGTCTACATAGCAGCCCAGGCTTCTTGCCGCAATCTCGCCTTGAAGTGTTCACTTCAAGAGGTGCTTGTTTTTCACCACATCATTGAGTAGAACACTGTTGAGTTTTTGGGCTCTTTGCATGCACCTACCAAATTCGAAGTAGGTTGGATTTTGGAAGCGGACATAAGCAAATACTGAGGAGTGCTGATGAGGAGTTATTTTTATTTTAAAAACTAAAATACCTCTGAGGACCTGTGCATTTGATTGCGGGAACTAAGCTAAAAACACTGGCCAACTGATTTGATGTACATGTCTTTGAATAGCCATCAGACGGTAGCATCATGGACAGTTATCGTTAAAAAGAAAAGTAGACAATGAATGCTCTACTGAGAAATGTGTTTGAATTATTTTAATAAATTATGCAGGATTTTTTAATGTAGGTGATCATCTGGCAAAGGTTAGGTTCAGCCCATCACTCATCTCACTTGTGACCTGTCAAGCACATTAAAATACAAACATCTACTAGTAAGAAGCCAATGCCTTAGACTACAGCATCTCCTCACCTTCCTGCTACTCTGAAGTTCCCAAATGAAATACCAGGTCATTTTCAATAATGACCACACAATCAAACGATCAACTATAATTAAAACAAGAGATTAATCATTTTTGCCTGCGTTTGCACTCCTGCTTGCACACTGTCCACATGCCACTATATAATTAAGCACCTGACAGCCAAACTCTCTTTCTGAATCCAGCATTTCTCTCTTTATACCTCCCTCTCACCCATCCTGACTTGCATGTTAATATCAGATTGGGAAATGGCAGAGAACCAGGGTCTGCTCCCACAGAAGCCAACAGCAAAACTCACACTAGCTCCAAAGCTTACTTCCCCCATGTGTGCATATTTACCTGCTCATGGCTTCACAGTAACGATAAATATTTTCCCTGAAAACTTAATTATATCTAATTTAAAGGAAAAACCCCACAACCTATAAAGTGGTCTTTGTTGCATATCAGCACATTCTCTTCTCTTCAGTAAAAGATTAGAGAATCCATTGACCCCGAAACTGTCAAATCTCATCCAGAATAACAGTGCCTAATGCTAAAGCTGGCTTATAAAATGTGAGAGGACAGATAAACTGTCTTTTCCCCTGGGTTGTCTCTTTTTCTTTTCCTTTCCTTTTCAAATGACCCTCCCCAAATAATAGAATGGTGGTTTATGTTTCAAATGTACCATATGGCATGACGTGAGTGCAGTTTAATTACACATTAGCATATTCTTACAACAAAGGTTGGCTGTTAAAAGCAGCTTGACAAAATAGGAATTAAAAAATCTGAATCAACGCTTTTGGAGTAAATCTGTTTTCATTATTATGACCATTTATTATGACCATTTATTATGACCATTTATTAAACGGTAACTGTGTGATGATCTCACTAAACTTTGACAGTGCAAGATTGTGAAACAGCAAGAAAAACTAGATCACCCTATTTCTGTTTGGGATTTTAACTATTATATTAAGGACCACTGAAATATATGAATGACAGCAGCTCACAGCTCCCTATGATAAGGTCAATATTCCTTTAAATTCAAAAGTGGTGAAATCTGCTGGTCAAGATTTACCCTGCTTTCTGTCTCATTAAGAATGTTTCTTTACCGATACATTTAACCATCCTTGTGCTGTCCTCAGCACTTGTGGATGATCAATGGCATCATTTGGTGTCTTAAGAAGAAGGAAGCAATTAGCAGCAAATTTATATGAAAGATTTCTCTGAACATGAACCCTCTCCTACACTCTGCCTTCTCTCCTATTATTTCCTCTACTGTTGCCAAAGCATCACATTCTAAAATATCTTTTAAACAAAACAAACTAAAAAATACCTATGCAGACTGTGTATATCACCTACTGCCCTCAGATGGTGCTGGAAACATGCTTGTATTTGCTGACTAAAATACCAGTTTTGGACATTTTTGCAAATGTTTAGACATGAGTTTCGTGGAATTACTTGTGCTGATATTCACTCACACGAGTAATTGTTTACAGGCTCAGACCCAACATTTGTTAAGTGGTTCAGATCTTCCCTGTACTGACATTTCAGCTCCCCAGTGTTCAACGAAGTAGGAGCATTCTCCAAACATGCTCCTGCAATCCTTTATCAGTGTTATTTTCCTCACAGTTTGTCTTGAATTGTTTTTATTTTACTTCCCATGGGTAAAATTCTTCTTTCTCTATGGTCTGGATAAAGCCTATGTACCCCTAAAGCCTACAGAAGAGGGATTATGTGGAATTCATACAGTGCGTTGGCCGGCTGCTGGCTCCGTGCACATGGATGAATGGCATCCATGTAAAATTGTTAATCTCCCCAGAATGCTCTCTATAGTGATAAAGACGACTCATGTTTCATGGAGATTGGTAGACCAGCAACATCTGATCAGACTTTTCCCATCATTTGTTGCAGCCACAGTAGGACTGAATGTTATCTCTGGAGAATTTTTTAAAAATATAAAAGGAGCATTTGAGAGTTTGTCCGTTAAATGTATATCTAATCCAATTTGTGGGATAATTTCTATTTTAAGCCTGATTTTAGCCTTGGCTAATTTTCTGTAAGCAAAATAAAATCTGCATTTTTGCATGAGATGTACAAAAATAATACACTTTCCACTGGTAAGCTGTGTGGGAAGAGGAGCACTGCTGCTGGAAAGAGTCGTGAGGTCAGGAATAGTCAGCCATTTCATCATGATCTCTTTGACAGACGGTCTTGGTCCTAGTTACAGAACTTTACCATTCAGAAATTGTTCTTCTCCCAGTCCTCCATGCGAATAGAAGTGTACAGTGCATAGCAAAGTGCATTTGTTTCCCGAAACCAAAGTGCAAATCACTACCCTCCATGTTCAGAACTCTCCTCGAGAGTGATCTTCTCTTCCTGCCGTGCTTGGGGGTACCGTCCTTTCACATGGTCCATGCCTGGCATGATGAGCAGGGTAGAGGCAGTTAGGTAAGGACGGAGATGATCTGAAACCACAGGACCAAGGCTCAGCCTCTGCTGTCAGAGAAAGCAGAGAAGGAGGAAGAGCCTGCCCAAAAGCTGAGAAGGCATGAGGGCAAAGCTTGCAGCCCTCAAGGCAGAGGTGCTGTGTTTTTCTCAGTAGTCTCAGTCTCACTGCTCTCCCATGGGCAGCAGCCAGCCTGGGCTCTGGCATTAAGTGCAGACAGTAGGGCTGTTGCACTGGCCTCTGCTATTTGCTGTCCTCCTTTCCTGGTGTCTGGAGAGAGATCTGGTTAAGATGTTGATCCCTACTCAACTGAAAAGTTACCCATAAAGAGGGCAAGCAAAATCCTTCATTTACATGTTTCTCCTCTGGTAGCATGACCTTGTCTCCTGCTCTCCCCCTCAGAGGACAATGGCAGGAAGCACAGGGAGGATGAGAGGGTGAGGGAAGGATGGTGTTTCCCCCCACCCTCTGAGAGTGGGGCTGTGCACTGCCAGATGGGACCATATGACAGTGCGGTAAAATGGGCAGGATTTTCTGGGAGACTTTGAGAAAGGACTGTATGCTTTGGGTTATGTTAGGAACAGAAAAGGTGGTGACAGCAAACAGTGTAGAAAAAAAAAGTGATGATAAGAACTTTCTGAGAGGCAAAGAAACAAGGACGGGCAACAAGAAAGAGGGAGTGTGACCGTAAGTAATGCAAGAAAAGGAAGAGGAAGTGTAGAGAGGTGAAAAAGGGAAAGCTATGTTTGGATTGGGAAGGTCTGTTCTCATACGGGATCAAGAACAGCTGCACAGACAGGAAGTGATGCCAGCCTCCAGCCCCATCCTCTGGCCACATCTGCATGACATTGACAAACCTCCCTATTCCTTTTGGTGTTCATCACCAAAACTGCTAAGATTTATGAGCAAACAAGTGTACTCCCTCTCCTCCTTCACACCAGAGAAGAAGAAACTGTTTCATACACTTGATTTACTCAGGTAGGCCAAAGTGTTCAGATCAACCAGACGCACTACTAGTAGTTCAACTAAATGAACTCTTATATTAGGACAGCTTTGAAAACAGACTATGCAGCTTGGCATATTCAAAGTTTGAAGTGGGATTTCAGTTTTGCAATGTATTTCTGAGACTTTTGCTTACAACAGCAGAAATCTCACAAGGTCCATTTTTACTGAAGGACATTAGAGGAAGCTAAATCTGAACCAGAAAATATAATTCAGAACTGGTCCAGCACCAGTTGATGCATGTCTGAATATTTGCAGATGAAATGTCTTTGCTCCCTAAAACACAGATGAATTTGGGGTTGAAGATTTGGCTTCCTCCAGTTTCTTCTAAATGGCTCTTTTGGTGATGTAAGTTATTTCGGGAGTACAGAGTTATGGACTGTATTTATAAATTCTGAGCTCTCAAACAAAGCCATAAATGTACATTCCATAGTTCCCAGACAAAAATAAACAGAGCCTGCTATTTCTAATCCGTTCCTCCTCTCCCTTGGTGCTGATTAGATTGCGTATCCTGAAAGGGATGAATTCAGGCTTTTCTGAAGTTATTTCTTAGAGGTTCATTTGTGATTTAACGCAAATGTTTCGTAGATTTGAAAGATATATGACACAGCTGTTACTTCTGCGTATGACAACTTTTTTCTGAGCTCTTCTGAAGGACGAAAATCAACGCACAGCTATCCATTCGCCATGGGATGTTGTGGCCTTCTTAAAGCCTGAAGAATATCTCATTCCAGAGTCTCAGATAGGGGAAGATTTTGACTACACTTATCTGACACTAATTCCATGTTTAGAATATTAAGGATTGGTATGTTTTTATCTTCTCTTTTAAAAAAGAAAACACATTTCCTGGGTCAAAATGAAATATATTGTAATGAATTCTGATAAGCCTAGAGTAGCTAAATAAATTTCAAGACTTTACAAGTAATTCAAGCATCAATGTTTCAAATAAAATAACGTGCAAGAATTTGTTTCCGCAAAAATAAATTCCTCGTGTGACTTAGCTGAACCCATTCTACTGGCAAGTGTCCATATTTTCCCCTTAGATGTTACATTTGTGCTTCAAAACCAAGTGGCTAACACCAAGCTCTCTGGCTCTCTCTTTGTACTGCTGCCAGCCTATTCACATGTAAAACAGCACCCCACTGCTTAATCCCTAATCTGCACTGAAATCCAGAGTAGCCGTTTCAGGTTTGATGTTTATGGCTTTACCTTGGAAAGGCTGTGGGTGGTGCCTTCACAGCCCCCTTCCTCTCAGCAGACCACCCTAAAGGATTAGTACATTAATGACCAGGGGTTTTATAAAGGCCAGTGTTTCCGGCAACCTGAAGATAAACCAGTGCTCCTTTGCCATCAGTTATCTGCCTGACTCAAAACATGGGCATTTTAGCTTTTCCTGTTGGGCACCAATATAGGCTAGATTGAAGGACAAAAGCATGTCACATTAGCAAATCACATTAAATAATATATTCAGATAACTGAATATGCTATGGGAGTGACAAAAGCCCGAGGCTAACACGTTATGTATATAAAAGCCTCCATCTCTGTTTATTCCACACTTCCTATCTGCGATTAGACCTTCAGGGCCAAAATATGTCAGAATTCGGTGACATTTAAAAACATGTATTGATAATAGAAGAGCGTTGCTGTTGCGCTGTAATCACACAAACCCCTGATCATTACAAGCACAGGAAATTCATGGTTAAGTTGTGCTTCAAAGCAATGCAAACATATAAAGGTGCGGAAATACAGGTCTAAGTAATAGCAGCTTTGCCCTTTCCTACCAGTAACATGATGGAAAAAAGAAAGTTAGGAGGAAGACAGATTTGTGTTTTCAGTGCCAGATAGATTAAACTGATTTGCAATGACATTTTTCAGACACCTTTCTTCTTGTTAGGAGACGAATGACAGGTTTTGGTATTTAACAGCCGCATTCACAAGAACGACATGAAATATTAACCTGATGTTATTGTCCCTTTTGGAATCATGACAGTAAGCTGATATAATCATTGATAACAACAAGCTTCCTCCAAATGCAGCCTGTTCTGATGATTTATATTAATTTGAATTGTATTAGAAGTTCAAGATTTAAGGTTTCTTCATTATTCTGTTATTATCACCTTTGAGACTAGAAAAACCCTACAAGTATTCCAGCATTTTCTGATCTATTTCACTGTCAGTTAGCAACTGATTAAAAGGTCTGTAGAAAATGACAACAAAAACATCCTCTTGCTAGTCTGATGGTACTACAAATGCAGGGAGGTCAACATCTGAGCTTCACTGTGAACAGGAGTGGGTAGACTTTATTTTTTGGATGATATAGCTGCATCCTGCCTTACTGAAGGCAGTAACTACTCCAGACTATTTGGTCTTTGGCTGTGGTGATATTTTTCCTCATTCTCTTAGATCTTGTATACCAGGGAAATGTCACCTCTTCTCAGAGTAAAGAGGGTTTTTTGATTCATTTTTGTGTCAGGAAACTCAAAGCAGAGGGAGTATCATGTTGTATCAAGTATCATGCAAGTATCATGTTGATATTTTTGGTGAGGTCTCTACTGTGTTGGCAGCCTGTAGCATTCTGTGTTAGAAGGATATCTGAGCTCACTTGCAAGGAAACAAAGTAGATCTGTCTTCTTACCGCCTTCTCTCAGCAGCACAGAAGGGCACAGCTCTCGTGAACTTTAGACTTCCTTGTGTCCAGAGGAAACAAAGAAAGAGAGGAAAGCAGTATGGAGTTCTGGCTAACATTAGGAAACACCTTTTCACTGTGAGGGTGGTTGACCACTGGCACAGTTTGCCCAAGTGGGTTGTGGCATTCCACCTCCTTGGAGATATTAGAAAGCTGTCTGGACATGGATCTGGGCAAGTGGCTGTGCGTGGTCCTGCTTGAGCAGAGGGCTGGACCAGATAAACTTCTGAGGTGCCTTCGAACCTCAGGTCATTATGTGAGAAGATTTTGACTCAGGTGTACTTATTTTATGTTGGTCTAAGTCAAGATTTCAATCCTGACTTATGAAATCACCTTAATTTTGAGGATAAAAAATCATTTTCATCAGAAAGTTACATTATTTTCTAAACTAGATGTTTAGACTTTTTTTTTGTTTAAATGATCAATATCAAAATTAAAGAACGAATATGCAGTTACGGCAAATCTCTCTTAGAGAGAGTGGATACATAGGACCTTAAAAATTTTACACAAGCAGTATTTTTGTCTTCCATCTTTGAGTGCTATTGGGTTAATGCTCGTGAAATGCAGTGGAATCATGCATATCATTCACACCAGGGTAGATGTTGGCAGCAAGATCCACTCCAATAAATCATCTGAATGGTTTTATGTCTCTGATGGTTCAAAAAGAGTCACTGTAGTGTCGCAAACAGTGAACTCACAGAAAATCAGATTCTGGACCTTAGGTCAGCTTTTCTGGGAAAACAAATTAAGAAAACTCAAAGGAAAAAACATAATCATTTATGTGGGACTAGAACATGAACTACGTGTACACCAAGGGACTTGATTTCAGCTGATCTTAGCTTGTTCCATCACTTCTTTCAGGTGTTTTACTTACTGCACTCTAATTGACCTAGCCAAATGCTGAAAGAACAGTTCACACAGCTCAAAAATAGTCTTGTTCTTTCTTCTTCACAAGCCAGAGGACGAACTGAATAATTGTAGAGGCTTAACCCTGTGTAACTGTACTCCATTACATCTCAGCATTAGGAAATAGCTGAGAAAAATTTCCATACTGACATGTGAATAGTGCAAGACCATGAGTTTTATTAATTCAGCCTAATTACATTATTCACCCTTTATCTATGCAGCAAGTCAAAATCACTTTTATGCTTCACAAAGACAAGAGTCATAATAAAAACCAAATATTAGAGGTGTTGTTTGACAAGACGCAGCTTATGACAGAAAACGGTTTCCTTTCCTTGAAAAGAGTGTCATTGTGACTATGTTCACTGATGATTAATTGTAACCACTGTGTTTTGTTTCACTTAATTCCCTCTAGATAGGTTCATTGGATTTCTGCTCTCTGCATTTCTGTGTGAATGTATTTTTTACTGGACTTCTCACTCAAATATGAATGTCGAAAATCTTGTATGGATCTGTTTGGAAATGGTAGCTAGCTTTGTTGAAATGTAGAACATCACCCAGCTGGCACAGTGAAAGCAAATGACACTCAAGCTTCAGAGCCTTTGAGACCATGCTTGAAAACCACTTCCTTTACATTTTTTAATGCTTCACAGCATTGCCTCTAATCATAACTAATGCTTACTTTGTGCCTAATGGTGCAAATATCATGTATGATGGCATTTTATCTGAGGTGGCATAAAAACAGTGCAAGAAATCATTAGAGAAAATGCTAAGCAAATGTGAAAAATCAGCAAAGTTTAAAATGAAATGTTCTCTCTTGATTTCATACATTCCTGGCATAATAATACTGTAACATATCATTATCATTAGTTGTGCTGCTTGAATTAAGGCTATATAAACCAGTTGGGTATATCCTTGTGTTGTAAGGCGTTCTTGGCAGCCTGATTCCACCACAGCTGTTTTAGCTGCACTTTTATAAGAAGCTCTGGAATGAAAGACAATATATCTAACCACCAGTTTGACCCTTTCTTCATTTCGGGTATGGGTTTGCTACATAAAAACATGGAGAGAAAACTTGCATTTCCACAGCTCTCCAAACAGCAGCCAGAAACAGTAAGAAATACACAAGTAGCAAGAGATGATCCAGAGGCTGCCTGTAAGGAGCTGAAACCAACTTTCAGACACTGTCTCCAGTAGCTGGGTGTTGCAGTCGAATCAGCAGCTGGTAAAGGAAATATTTCATCATGATGATTTTAATTTTTTTCTCATTCCAAATAGTGCTGAACTTTTACTAGAGATCAATGTAGTTGCAGGGAGCAACTGGAAGGATTGTGTCTCTGTGCATCTATTTCAGCCTTTGAAAACCATGACTGAAAGAATAATGTACAGGCTAAGTTGTATTTTCCCCTCTTCTCTTTCCCCTTTTCTCCCACCAAAATAATTAGGAATTTTTGTTTGTGCTCACTGTGCTGTTTCTTTCCATTCAGCCATTCAATAAAGCAGGCATAGATGGTTGAGCTACTTTGAGTCCAGAGCTAAAATTCATGTCTTCTGACTATAATGCGTAGTCCGTCCACATATAAGCATTACAAACTCAATTTCACTTGTTATATACAAATTTAATATGGTTATAAAGATAGAAAGGTGTATATTACTAGGACCCCCCATCCTCAACCAAATAATCCGAACACCCCAAGTGGTACCATGCTTTCAAAATTGCAGATGCTACATTATAGGCATTGTCAACATGTCACAAAGACTCTCTTCCGTGGATTGCCACTGATTTACATTCAGATAAAAATGTTTAGGACCCACTCAGGATACCAATATTTCCTATCTCTCTCCCACACAGAGGGACTGGGCATGTGAATTAATGCTCACCATATATCACATGTACTTTTACATCATTCAAAATAACTCTGAGTTTGGTGCAGGATCTCTGCGAGAACGCTGCATTATTATGTTTCAAAAGAGTTTGCTCTCTTTCAATGCATCTGCTGCACTGACAACCTGCTGGCCTAAGCATGACGGGGCGGTGAGATGCTGATTGCGGCCTCTGCGAATCAGATTGACGAGACAGCCATAACGATCAGCCTGCCAAGCCTCACAGCTACAGTGTAAACACAGGCACGGCGCGAGGAGGTGTTTGGGACACAAACTTCAAAGTCATTCATTCGATGTTTGTGTACATCGATTTATTTCTAAGTTTTAATTTCTCTTTCACAGTGCTGGACTTCATGGGGGAGAGAGAATTGAAGTAAACTCAGTTGGAGGCATCCTTGAAATGCAAGCTATGGTTTTAAATGGCAGCTGTAGTTTATGTGAGGCAAGAGGTTGTTCAGAATAAGCAGGGCCCTATTAAAAACCTCTGTGTGTTTTGCAGGGGAATTTTATATCAAACAACAAAACCATTTTCTTTTTGTGGCAACAGCATCCATTACAAAGTTTTCAGAGAGTGATGAAGAACAAGAAGACAGAGAGGAAGCAGAGCCTTCAAATACATTTCCTTACTGCACACTTTCTGCTGAACTGTATTTTAATTTTATGTGGAAAATACTAGCGCCATATCTATATTCTGTTATATTCCCAGACATTCTCTCAAAAGGAAAACCAACAGCACAATGCAAATTTTTATGCACCTAAGTGATATGTGCTCAGAATAGTGATTGGCCCCCTGTGGTATTGGGAAAAAATGAAAATCTTTGCTAATTAGATGCCTTCATAATAAGGAAATTTAATGGTTACTGTTATGCAATCAAGAATGAGAATTTCTTCCATTACAAAGAGATATTCTTCACTACTGTGCCAGAGAAACCACTGATTTTATTTTCAGATCAATAGTTTGTATGTTGAGTTAGTAAGTGTGAAATGTTAATGCAGTATCAAGCAGCAATTTAGGCCTCTGGGTCCTAGTAACATCCCTTCTAATCAGCACACTCTGCAGTGATATATAGGGCTATCTACAGGGACAGATGAATCATGCAATACAGAGAGCTACTGTTAGCTCTTGTAATGATTCCAAGCTGGACAAGCCTCTCCAAAGAGGAACTGACCATACAAGCTTTTAAAAATCTTGTTTGTCTAATAAAATCTGTATAATTGTGAAACTTGTTTTCTCAAGAGATGTAATGCATATTTATTCTCTGTCTCAGGCTAGTTGAGCTAATAATGGTTGCAATCAATAAGAAAGTCCTTCATGAGTGTAGTTTTCTAATAGACGCTTTAAGGGTCTCCAGCTATCAGATGAACCTACTTACATCTTGTGGGTAATTTCCCACAGATATCTTGCAAAAATTACTTAGAGGAGTCAACACTTATCTTCACTCAAAGCTTGTGAACACCCTGCAAGATCAAGGGAAAGAAAAAATATTTTATCTCTGCATTAGAATGGTAACTAGCAGGTTCAACTTCCAAAGGCCCCTCTTCACAGCCTCTGAAACTACACAAGGAACGGTTGCATGCTGGCTTCCACATGCAACTCAACATGAAAACATGAGTTTTCCTATGAAAACCAGGAGAGCAACACTGCATTGAAATTTCAGAGAACACATTTGAAAAATGGCCCTTAATCGTCCAGTGTGCTGTGCTTGCAAATGGATTCACTGCCAAGGTATATTTATGGGACATGTGAAAGTCATTGTTATTCTCTTTTTGTTCCTCTTCCCTGATTTAGTTGTTTGGGTTCTCTAACATTTTCCATATGCAAGGGATGGCAGGAGAAGGTTTGGCATGAGGCTGTGCAAATGCCTGTAGCTCTTGATAACAAGGCCCATTCTTGGGGGCAAGCTCTTTGGCCTCGTGAAGCCTGGACTAGCAAGCTGTATTCTAGAATGTAACCATGATGTTCTGTCATAGGGCTGACAAATTTCCTGACTGTTCCATGACTCTGTAATGTTTTGTTTTTCCTTTGAAGCTGTGAGTCCTAGCACCAACAGGACCTGGCTTTCCTTACAAGAAAAAAAATTTACTTTCGAAATGTCTTCTTTGTGAAGGAAAACTTGAAAATGCCTTGTGAAAGGCAAACATGGTGCATGGAGCTTAAGACTCTAAGTTTTTTTAAAATACCCTGATTTATAAACAAGTGTCCTTATTTTTGGGATTATATACAATAATAGTGCTGCAAGTTCTAGCAAGCACACTTTTATTATTAACTTGCTGTTTTTATGAATAATGATGTTTCTATCTCAATGGTTATTTTAAACTCATGCTTCAAAGCCAGCCAAGCTGAAGTATGTTCACATTAGATTTTGTTTAAACAGTTGAAAACAGTGGTCTGTCTCAAATGTGCTGCAAAGATATTATCTAGGATTTCTCGTGTAATATCTCTGTCATTTTTTTACTGAAAGATGAAGGTAAAAATGTTGATAAACTGAAACAAAGGTGACGTTAAACCTTCATGTTTAACATGAAGGGGAATGTTTTTCCCCTTACTATATGGAAAGAAAGGTAAAAAAAAAGTTACTTCCTTAACACAGAGAACCTGTCTGTGCAGACCCAGAGTAATGGTAAATTCGTTTGGCCCATTTCCATTCAAATGTGTTGGAGATTCAGTGGGATGATGCACACCTTACTGTGTAGAGAATAGTAAGTGATAGGTGAATTAGCAGGGAAAGAAGTTTTATTGATGTGGGACTTCGAAGTTTAAATATGAATGGGAAAGTACTACATCATGATATAGACCAAATCAGATGAAAACATCATGATACAGAACAAATAAGATGAAAACATAGCCCTTCTGAATATTTGCCATTCTTTTTCTAACCTGTGTAGCAGGTAAAACAGCTGCTAAAGAGAGAGAATCTTCCATATTAAACACAGTGAATCTAAAGAACGTGTATGTTCACGTCAGTAAAGTATGTGCAGAGATAGACAGTTTCAGATAAATTAAAAGAAATTACCTTCTAAGTACAAGGCACTACTGCAAATTCAGTGGCAGCTTTGTAAACGAGTACAATTCTAGCATTGCTACCAAAGTGGTATGTGATTTGCCTGTGGGTTATCTACTGCAGAGATTGTTGAGACCTTTCAATAGCTATAATGGAAGATTCAGACAGTGGTGTAACTTTCCCATCTGATTGACTCTATAAGTAGTCATGCAGAGTTCAGAGGTCAAATTCAAGACTTTATGGCAAACCTGCAAAAAATTACGTTTCAGTTTAAGAGTCCAGGAGGAATCCAGCCATTGCAATAGTAATTTAGAATGGCAACATAATATATGTGCCAGCAGATACACGGATATTAAGCTAAAATATAGACTAATGGCAAACTTTAAAAGTGCCGGTTTGGCCAAAATCTAGTAATATAGCCCCTGAGAGAAAACCAGGTTACAACCACCCTTCCCCCCACAGGGTTCAGGAAAAAAGGAAATTTTTCCTCGAAGGAGAGTGAGAGAGATAAAAACTATTTATTTTAACAAACACACAGGAAAAGGATAATGATGCTAAATAATGAATTAAAACCCCCGCTATAGAGAGAAACCTGAGAAGATTTCAGAGTCCTTCTGTAGGTGTGGTCTCTCTCCTCCTCGGAGCTGGTCGGTGAGGGCGTGGGCCCACGCCCGGGCCTCGGGGAGAAAATTCTCCTGATGTGTTCTGATGTTGTTGAAACAGTTCAGAAGAGAAGAAGGGAAAAAAACCCAAAGTCCCAGGAAACAAAATTCAGCTCTCCGTCTCACGCCAAGAGGAAAATAAAACCAGTGGGCTGAAGAAAAAGCAAGCAGGGTGCTCCCTTCGTGCCATCCGCAGCCAGACAACACTGAGGAGTGCAATCTCTGTGTCCTTGAGAAGCTGCTTTGGAACGTTCGTCTGGTTGGTTTTTTTTCTCAGGCTCAGTTTAAAGGCACAGAAAAGGCACAATATTACTTTTTGGGCATAGAGCATGATAGGGGATACACATGATAGAGTCACCCCAAGACAACAGGAATGAAATCAGTAGCACAACTTTCCAATAGCAAAACGCTACTGCAAATTATCCATGGAGATCTGAGGCAAATATTGCCTCTAAGACTGGCTGTCCATTCAAGAGAAGTCTTCACATTAAGAAATTATTCTTGGTTACTTACCCACTTAAAAATAACACTAATGTCCAGAAGAGCTATACAGGAAACTATTCTATTATGTAGTGCCTCAGACTACACCAGTAGTCATTCTCGAGATACTCCTCCTTACACTCATTAGACTTATAATTTAAGGTCTTTGCATACCTGACAGCAATCTGAAATGTGAGTCTTGGATGAAACCTTGTTTCCCCTCAAAAGCCTTAAAACATATCTGCTTCTCATTGTTGACATAGTGATCTAAACAATTTACGCTCTCATTTTAGATTATCTGTATTTTTTTTGTGTGTGAGAAAAATATTTGAATGCAAGTAAGATGCTGGTGAAGTAGACTCCAACCCAAAGTACTTTTCCTGCTTTTACATAAAGACCTAGGTACTGACAGAGCTAAATATCAATTAAGCACTGATGTATAATTAGACAGAAGAGTAACTGAAAAAAAGGGATTTATTATTTATGAATTATGTAATTTTAATTATACCTAGACAATTCCTAATAGTTCCTTTGAAAGCCTATACCCAAGGAAATGAGCCTTCAAAGATGACTTTCTATAGACCCGTATGTTTAATCATTTTAAATACTGGCAGAGTTTTTCATGGCAGTAATTTGCATTAAATTTTGCAGTGTCTGGGTTCAGCTGAGAACTCTTTTGGACCTTTTTTTGCATCCCCTGTGAGAGAAGGACATCGGCAATTTGACGACTATAAGACTTAGTATTATGGTGGGTATAAATAAGCTTGCTGCATGGTGAATACTCCTGAGTATCAGTTATACGTCCTTTAGCAAAAAATATTCCATTAAAAGAGCATTTTATAAAAAAGCACATCAAGATTTCATTGAACTTGCAGAGCAAAGTTCACTTGCACGATGATTGATAAAGGCTGTGGATAACTTTTCACACTACTCTGAAATAATAGCAATCTTACAGGCCAATCCTCAGAAAACTTTAGCTGATTTTTAGACTGAAGGGGGTGAAGTCTGGGGCCTGGCTGCTAAGGAATTATCACTTAAGGGGGTATCCAAGGATCTGCTTAATGCTTTGTGAAGGAAGTAATCTTTTGACCACCTTGGGGAGGACTTTGGCATGCCAATTCTCCATGGAGGGTTGCCAGTTCTCTGAGTGACTTCTCCATCTTCACTGCGCTGTTTGTGGCGCTCCTCATCTGCCTCTGCCTATAAATATACAGTCAGAGAGCAGGGAGGAAAGAGCTTCTCACCAGACAAGGGTCAGGAACAATTGCAAGACATAATTGAGGGCTAAAGAAGGACAAGCTAGCTCATATTCCTCACATACTGTGTTTTGCCGAGGGCAGACATTCCTTGTTTAGGAAACAAAAGGTGTCATTCAACACCCCACTCTCCTGATGCAGTCACATCTGGGAATCTGTAGCTCCATGCCCTTATCACCAATTTAAAGACAGTGCTGAGGCTACATTTCTAGACATAAAGTTTGAGCAAGAAAGGAAAAAGAAAATTGTTCTTTTTCTGCACCAGCTGGAAGGAAAAATAGACCAACCGTTACGACTTTTTTATCATAAAATATAGTACTCCTTCTTGAGACACACACTAGCAAAAATTTTCTTCTGCCCTCTCTCCCTTGATATATTTGTAGGAAAATATTTACGATGAAAATATTGCCTATTCAGTAAACTATAATTTCATAAGAACAAAGCTTCAGCAATTACTTTCCTATTCAAGTAATTCAGTGAATTTAAGTTATCATTTAGCAGGTGGCCTGTTGACCTTCAGCCACGGGATATTTCTATGTGTGGTAAAGTGGTCATAATACACCTTAAAATACACCTTTTTCCTGCTGAGAACAATATTATACTATTTATGAAACCATATAATTTCAATAGCCAAACTCAGCAAGATTTTATTACTCTCTCTACCTGTAATTGTGGAACAGTCCATAATCATCCCTTACCATTGAACAGATTTGCTAAAACTCTCAAAGTGACTTGTTTTCTTATCCTTCCTGTAAGCACTGCCACTTCCTCACAATTGCCTCACTTTTCTGATCAGTATAAGGGTTGTCTCAAAAGATTATAATTAACTACAGTTCACACAATAAACATTTATGCAACAAACTCTTCACTGCCTTGTTGAAAGATGTATGTTTTTAGTAATATGAAGATAAAATGAAATTCATTAATATCTTAAAAATGATGCACATCCTAGAAATTGGTTTACCTTTTGTCTGTGGTGTATTAAAGTAAATATTCCTTCCAGGATGGAGACAGTTTCCTCTGTTTTACCTCATTCACTACCATAAAATACTCCTTAACAAGCTTTCATCTGCCTAATAACTTTCGCCTTTAAATCTTTTGATAACAAACATCATTCACTGTGGTTTGCAGTATTTATTAAAGAATCAAACGTCTGTTAAGCCACAAATTTTCGTATTTATTCCCTCCCATTTTTTCGTCCAGGGGCAGGGGAGAAATCTTGGCTTTCATAACACCTGAAGCTCCATATTAATACATGACTGTAGTCAAATCATGCTTCAGGGTTTTAGTGAATTAGTTGCAAGGATCACGAAGAAATACCAGCACTTTGGTATGCAACTGGAATTTGAACTTGGATTTGGTTTTTTTTCTTCCTGATTAGGCATATGCTCTGGCAACAGCTAGGGTGGGGATAGCAGGCAGAAAGGCACAGCAGTCTGAGCCTCCTTTCTCAGGTGTTTCCCAACACGGGGTGTTATGACTCACACGGAATCAAACCACCGACCAGAGCTGGAGTGAAGAAAGGTCTGGCAGGAGCCCCATTTTTTGCAACATGGAATATAGGTCACCTGTCAGAATAATCTGTTACTAACAAATTCCCTGCCCCCCAGCAAGATGAGCTGTTAAATTAAAGAGCGTGGTCACATGTGCAGAGCAGTAAATTAATGTTCTTCAAAGGATAGACGGTTGCAGAGTTCACCATAAATACCTCAGACTACCCATTTGCTACTAATGGCTTTCAATCAACATATGGCCAACGAACTGAAATGCTTCAGATTCACCTAAGTCATAGGTGTCGATCTGCTGACAACTGCACTGAGCTGCCTGGCTTGTGCTCTGCAAAGCATCAGGCTGAATAATGTGAAAGATCTCCCACGGCAAGAGGCTCTGTGACTCTGGGGGATTTGCACAATAGAATTTTAATCTCTCGCTTACACTTGCAAGGGAAGAAAAATAGCATCACAGGGACCCATGAAATGCTGCAGTAGAACTCAGCGTGAATCATTCAGTAAATCTAGGATCCAGACTACAGGAAGGACTCCAGAGAAGGTCAGAGTAGGTGGTCTCCTTCATGTTGTGTTTTTTTTTTTCGCAGTTGAGCATGTAGCTGTTGTATAAAAACAGGTGATCACGACAGGTATTTGTCAGTATCCTCGAAGTAAGGCGCAGTTTTTACTCTGAAAGAAAGACTTAACTTTTAGGATTGTTTCCCAAACTCCTACTACAATAACAATTACTTCAAGCCTTTCTATTACTCTTTCAAAAGCATTGCTGAAAAAATTGTTTTTTTCAGACAATTAACATCCTGCATTGGCAGAGCATTTGAAAAAACAGAGCTGGCCAGAGCAAGCTCCTTTGTGAATTCCTTGGCACACCTTTGTCTCTGAATGGAGCACCCAAAATCAGATCGTTTTCCCTACAGCTGTATTCTATGTCAAAGTAACATCCACAGTCATTACTGTATATTCCATGCTCCTGCATCCCCCATCCCCTACTTTTTTGCTAAGAGGAAGGTGATATTTGACTTTTATAATTGTCATGACTATATTTATTTGAAAAGCAAATATTTTTTGTTTTATTCCCTTTGCAAAGGGGCTTACATTTCTGTGGTACTGGCTTATGGCATGTTGTTCAGATAAACCAGGAGGAATTTTATTTGATTCATAGCTATATCTGAAGTGCTAAGAGGCACCTGAAGCAAAAACCAGAAAGATGGAAAACACAGAGATTGGGTCAGATTCTCAGCAACTAATAATGGTCATATTCTCACTGCTTTTGAGTGACTTTGCACCATCTGAAGATTTGACCCAGCATTAAAAATGTTGGGAAAGACAGTTTATTAGTAATCCCAGGTAAATGGAAAGAATGTTCACAAAAAAAGGAGAACACCCTTTATTTGACTTCTTCAAAACATTTTTAGGCTTTATTGTTAATAAGATTAAAAAGGAGATGAGCAATAAAGATATTTGAGCTGGGTTTATGATGAGAAAATGTACACTTCAGGAAGAGTGCTCTCCCACCACTTAGACAGAAAGTTTGTGTACACATCCTTCCATTCACATTTTTTTATTGCTGTTTGCCTAGGGGGAAAAAAAGTCTCTATTAAAAGAATGTGAGCAGAAGTGCATTGCCTCCCCTCTCCAGGTTACTTTTGATGCACGGATTCATGTATTTCCCATAACTATGTAATTTTCTGTCAGTCATGATTGTAGACCCTTCAGTGGGTGAAACATAATACTTCCCTCAAAAATAAAGCAAGTCATCTGACAAACTGTGTTCCTCCTCTTTTGTGGGTCATTCAGTGACTTTATTTTACTGAGGGAACAAGGGGAAGTTTATAATAGGATCAGTTTTGTTTGCAATTTGTTTCTAATAGATGCCAATAAGCCGGTTAACTAGGCTCTAGTTAATGGAAATTTTATTGTGTTTCCCCCTGCAGTGCACATGACCTTTTCTTACAAGAGTTTGTGATTCTTGAAAACATGTATCTGCTGCCTTGCCTCGGGGTCTGCTTACAACAGCAGGGATATGACCATAGGCTCTTCTGAACTTGTTCACCAGCCCTCTGCTTTGACTAGACCAAAATACTTTGATCATCCTGTCAGCGGCAAATTTACAGCAACGTACTGGCTTTAGTTCCATGTGTATTTCTCCAAATATAATATCTCCCTCAAGAAATCAATGATAAGCTGTTAAACTAAAGAGCATGGTAACATCCACAGAGCAGTAAATTAATGGTCTTTTGTGGATAGATGGTTACAGATTTCATCATAAAAAATGGATAAAAGATTACATATCACACAGAGCGAAACTTTTAATAACTCAACATGACTTTTCTTAATGGGTTTTATTCATTTTAATCATTATAGTGTCAATGATGATTATAGTCTTATTAGATTCTGGTGATTGAGGAGCCTGTTTATGAGATATTGAAAATCTTAGTCTGTTCGGAAGTGTAGTTGCAGTCTGCGTAGGTTTGATGTGTAACTTCATCTGCAGGAGTAGGGCTTGCCAGAGAGTTTCAATTAATACTTTTGCTAAATTGCTCCTGTCTGTAGTGACCTAGGTCACAGATGACTTAAAGATTCCACAACATCAGGTTCTCAAAACAGTGGACCAGCAAGAGCGTAAATCAAAGAGAGCTAAGGAACTAAAAAAGAAAGGAAAAAAAGAGGTGGAGGAGAATCATATGGCAAAAGAAACTAATCTGTTTTCCTCTCTAGTAGCCACGTAAGTGTCTAGCCTTAACTTATCACCCTCGGCTAGGTCTTCCTCCCTAGTAATGGAGCTTTTCACAAAGACTTAAGCATATATGAACACTCACAATTAGAATGACTCTTCATATCACCTAGAACATGAACAGCATAAAGAGATATTATGAATGGCATAAACAAAGCTGGTGCAACAATACCATGTAATTATCTTTGCTTTCTGAGGGAGAATTATGATATCACTTTTTAAGAACTGTTTTAAAAAATGTATGTCTGTGGTAATAAATTTTAATGTTAACAAGAATACACCAGACCACCTTTTATTTTTTTTTGGCTCTTGTTAAATCTTGTTAAAAGAATCCTTTTCCTTGTGAGGCCACAGATACAATCTAAACACTACAAAATAAAAATGATGCCATAAGTTTGTTTATATTTAAAATGGAATATTTTTAGCAATCACGTGTAGCTCTCTCTCAAGAGTGCCAACTTCCACTTGCAAATCAAGAGCATTATGCACTAGAAAATGTTTAGATTAGAGCCATAGAAATTTACCTAAATCATCCCGAATAAATTCATCTTTTGGGTTCTGAAAATCCAAGGAGTGCTTCAGATGCATCCTACTTCTTAGCCTCATTCTGCCCTGTGGGCTATCCCTGACCAGCAGACCAGGGCTTAGGCTAGCCAGATCCCTGGAGCTGCTAGCAGGATTGTCCCAGTCACTGCTGCCTGTCCTGAAGTATTAATGGAGATGGGAACTCCTTCTATTCTAGGAGGATTGGCAGGGTATCTTCAGAGCTCCCCATGTCATTCCTCCTTCCATCCTGCTTTGCTAGGTGTGTTCCTGGTACAGCAGCAGCCAAGTCTACAGCACCTTCATCTCCTTGTCTGGCAACAGCTTCTTGGCCATGTCATGTCTCTTTCAGATCCTGAAAAAGGATGTCAGGATTTGTACTGCTAAGGATTAAATTTGATCCAATGTGCCAGTGGATGCATTATTTTTTGCAGTGCCAATGGATGCATTATTTTTTACATTTTTTTTTGTTTTAAAGCATGGTCAGCAGTTTTCAAATATGTAAAAGGCACTTTAGACAGAAAAAAAATAAGCTTTTCTGTGTCCACTGGTGACAAAACAGCGAGTGTTGAGTTTAAATTGCAGCAAAGGAGGTTTAGACTAGACATCAAGAAAAAAGCAATATAGATAACTAACAACACAGATAGCCAGGGATTGCTGTTGGCCATGTAGGAAAGTTGTGGAAACATTGTCCCTGAAAACACTGTTTGAAACTGTCAGGAGAAGAACTAGGTAATTTTCAGTCTGGTTAAGCCCCCTTTTTTAAAAAGATTTCTAAGATTCTCCTCCCTGTTCAAAAGTTTACACTAATGTGGGTTGGGTTTTTTTGTTTGCTTGGTGTGGGTTTTTTTCTTTTTGGTTTTTTTTTGGGTTTTTTAGGTTTTTTTGTTTTGTTTTGTTTGTTTGCTTGCGTTTTTTTGTAGTTGTAGTTGTTGTTTTTGTAGTTTTGTTTGTTGGTTTGTGGTTTTTTTTTTTTTAGGTGTGGGTGGTCACACAGTTTCTAACTTACTTAAACTTAGTCCAGGTTCGAGTATTCCAATGTGAGTGTTTCAGGTACTGCATTTTCTTTCCTATCTCTCTGAATTGTACGAACCATCATGAACTAGCTATCAATATTTAATTTCTTAAATCACGGTATTTGTTACTGAATCCCCACATTTATAATAGAGGATTACAATAACAATCTGATCACTATTACACAAATGGATGCCAGAGGAAACCAACGTGAATAAAAAAGTCTGGTAAAAGTCCTTTGACTCAGTCAACATGAATCACAGAGAATGGCTGGAGCTGGAAGGGAGCTCTGGATATCATCTAGTCCAACCCCCCAGATAAAGCAGGTTCACCTAGAGCAGGTTGCACAGGATCATGTCCAGGTGGGCTTTTAATGTCTTCAGGAAAGGAGACTCCACAACCTCTCTGGGCAGCATGAAGTCACAGTTCCATACAATGGCCACGTGGATCTGTCTGCTATTCTTGATTCAATCTTCTATTATTCCATTTGCATTGCAGAGAAAACGCTCGAACTGCAAACCAAGACGATAAGTGAATGAGCATTTGCTATGTTCTTATAGATACGGCTAGCAGATGATAAAATATGGATTAAACCCGTACAGGCTCTCAAGTTCCTTTTCAGCATGCCAGGTGTCATGTATTGCATCAGATGGTTTAGAAAACATCATTCTTAAATTGCTGTGTTAGGTAACACAACGTGTACATAATCGAGGTAAGGAAACAGGCCTTTCAGAATTAGCATTTCTACAGCTCATTCACTTTCTTCCTCTTTCTGGCTAAGCCTATGGGAAAGGTAACAAATATCTCAAAGGAGAGGGCGAAAGGACAAAACATGTTTGTTTTAAAAATGTCTGGGGATTCTTTTTAATTAATGTGCCAATCACTTAATAAGCTGCAGGGCAGACTCAGTAGCTGGGACAATCCAAATAAAGCCCACATGCTCCTGTTTCAGGCACCTCCCTTTCCTCGGGGCAGACTTACTAACTCAGAAATGGCAGACCAAGGTTTAAAATAGTGTTACGTACTTAGAGGCAGAAAACATTCCAGCTCGGCGCACATGAAAATTTGAGAATCAGCTTCTCTTCCTCTTAATGTCTCTATCTGGACCATCTTGTATGTAGCTTCTTAGCTAATTTCACGTCTCTCTTCCTCTCCCTTCTCCACTATTATTTTGCAGGAGAACTGTCACATGTTTTCAGAAAGGAGCAATAAATCTGGCTTACAGTTTCCCATGCCCTCTAGGCCCCCCACAAATGGGGCAAACAGATTTTGAGCCTTGGAAGTGTCACACAGCTTCGCCTAGATGGGTTTGGGTCTGCCCTGGTGCTTGCCAGACAGCAAGCTCCTCCTAAAACACTAGACGAGAGCTGCTCTTCGCTGCTTAGCTCTGGGAGTCGGGGAATGATGCTTTTGTCTGGGGTTCTCCCATTAATCAGACAGCAAAGCAGACTGCTCCTGGCCCAGATCACCAGTAAATTACTTCCCACTGGGGTGCTGGGCTAGGGGAGCAGAGGGCTGGGGCTCCACAGGCTCCCTGGCAGCCTGCTCTGCCTGTCAGGCACAGACAGTCGATGTACAGAGGCCACCCAGGGAGACTTTCAATTCCTTATTCCCTGGCGTGGGTGCGTGGGGCAACCTTGCCCTGTATTAGCAGGAAACACTCAGCAAATATATCAAAAGCACCAAGGCAGAAACTTGCAGAGCGCAACTTCTTTATCCTTTTGGGAAAGGCTGATAGCATTTAATAGAAAACACATACCTTTCTGAACTCTCATATCAAGTTTCACAGGGATTCCTACAGGCCAGGCTTTGCAGGCAAGCATGGAGATGAACATGGCTACAGGACTCTCCAGAGCAGCATGAAAGACAGCTATCCTCCTGGCTGGCTTTAGTCAACTAATGAGCTCTCAAGGTTTTGTCTCTATCAAAAATTGTGAGACACTATAAACTTGATGTCATTCCATCAGAAGATTGACTGAATTTCTCTAATGTGGACAAACATTAGATGAGGATGTGCAGGATTTGCAGGTACGCTCAAGTCTGCACATGTTACCACCTAGTGACTATTTGGAGTACATTGCAGCACTTTCTTCACAATGTGGAAATGTATTAGGAGACTTGTAATGCAAGCAAATATACGATGGTTTATCAGAGTGACTGATCAATGCCATTAAATTAATATACTGAAGTATCAGTAGTAGGTTGCGCAATCAAAAAGAGAAAAAAGCCCTGGTTTCTTTAGAGAGATACCAAAAACACCATCTCTAAATTTTTGGGTTTTTTGCATTTAGGTCAAGAAGCCTATCCTGTTTCCTGGAATTTGGCTGGTAAGTTCACAGTCCCATCTTTTCTTTTTTTATTGAGGTAATAACTAAGTGTTTCTGCTACGTACCTTTGTCATACCTAATTGCCATTTTATTGTTCCCTAAGGTAAATTTTACTAAGAGTTTTAAGAAGCTGAATTGAAAATGACTATTGCTGATTAAAAGTAGGAATTCTAGGTTGCAAAGCCTATGACAGCCTTATGCTATTTCCTGTGGCTGTATTTTAAGATAATTAAGAGCAGATCTCCCTGTACCCATCTTCATAAAGTAACTGCAAGTGTATTAGGGAGCAGGCCTACCTGGTAAATATTCATACTTGTTTGTGAGGTGGGAAAGCTTTTCCCAAATGTTTTTCTAAATTCTTGTTCACCGTCAGGTGAAGGTCAGTGGCAAGGAGTGTTCCTCAGCAATTGGCATTGGGACTGGTGCTGTTTAATGTCTTCGTTGTTGACATGGACAGTGGCATTTCAAGCACTGTCAGCGAGCTTGCCAACAACAAAAAGATGTGTGGTGTGGTTGTGGCACTGGAGAGAAGGGATGGCATCCAGAGGGACCCTGATAGACATGAGAGGTGGGCCTTTGTGAACCTCATGAAGTTCAACAAGGCCAAGTGCAAGGTCCCGCATCTGGGCTGG
The DNA here is from genome assembly GCA_013397725.1 of Rhagologus leucostigma. Lineage (NCBI taxonomy): Eukaryota > Metazoa > Chordata > Aves > Passeriformes > Rhagologus > Rhagologus leucostigma. The sequence goes on from VZTD01003784.1 coordinate 1,603,766, forward strand.
GGCAATCCCAAGCACAAATACAGGCGGCAGAGAATGGATCAAGAGCAACCCTGTGGAGAAGGACTCAAGGAACCAAGGTGTCGATTGACAAGAAGCGTGACATGACCCAGCAATGTGCACTTGCAGCCCAGAGAGCCAGCTGTATCCTGGGCTGCATCAAGAGCAGCATGACCAACAGGTCAAGGGAGGTGATTCTCCCTCTTTGCTCTTGTGAGACCCCACCTGGAGTGCTGTGTCCAGCTCTGGGCCCCCCAGCATAAAAAAGATGTGGACCTGCTGGAGTGGGTCCAGAGGACGGCCACAAAGACAATCAGAGGGCTGGGTCATCTCTCCTGTGAAGACAGACTGAAAGAGCTGTGGTTTTTCGGCCCAATGAAGACTGTTCCAGGCCGGGTTGGATGAGGCTTTGAGCAACGTGATCTAGTGGAAGGTGTCCCTGCCCATGCCAGGAGGGTTAGAACTACATAATGTGCAAGGTACGGTCCAGCCAAAACCGTTCTATGATTCTGTGACTCTGTATGTATACCAATAAAAGTTCTTCCAGTTGGCTATCGCCACAATTACTTTAAATTCTTTCCCACCAAAGTGTCAAATCCAGGGATGGTGTCATGTCATATAGCAGGGTTTAATCCTACCATCTCTTCTCACTCACCTGAGCAAGGCTGATACAACTTCTAGTGGGGCTGATAATAGCTCAGAGTGGTATCTCCAACCCAGAACTTCCTATCCAGCTGGTGAGCATTACCTTCAAACCAAAATCTCAGGGCCTGCCGACGTCGGCATCTTCGAAAATCAGGGCTACTAGCTTATAAAGATAGTGAGAGATTTTGCATGTTTGAAATTCTTAAACCATGAAAAAGCAGAATGTCAGTAAGCTGGATGGAGTTACTGAGCCTGGTCATTGGGCAAGGAACTTTTAGCAAAGGAAAAGAGTCTTACCTTTCATCAGAATTTGCCAGATTTAGTCTATTTCTGCTTTTAATCCAAGGGGTTTGTTTTTCAGCCTGGAATCCACAGCTGAGAAAAATAAAGGTACATGCTGAAAGTTTTCGCAAAGACACTACTCAGCCTGTGAAAGTATCATATAAAGGAAATATTTTTATCATAATTATTATGATTTTTTTTTCACTTCAATGATGTCTCTTTTTAAAGGTACTATAAACATTATTCAAACCAGGTTCCCATTACTAGGAAAGGTCAAAAATTGCAGTAGACTCACAAATTCAGGCTAGCCATTAGCAAATAAGGGTTTATGGAAAACTCATAAAGCACCTAAAGTGCCAGCTTATGTAATGTATCTAATATAATAAACACTCTGACGAGAGTCTAGGAGTGGAAAAAATGCAGTTTCTTGTTATAAAATATTTGAACATAGTCAAGACTAGAAACTGATCAAACTGTGTGAGCCAGAAGGCTTTGTCATGAAGCCTGAAAATCCAGGAGACCTTCAGCTTGCTGGGAGGAAGCATTTTAGCAAACCCTGCAGGGTGAATTGTTAATGCAAACTTATATTCACAGTGATCTTAGAAGTTGTGTGGGAAAGTTATTTAGCACAGCCATTGTTAGATTCTTACACTACTGTACAAACAACTGTCTGGTTTTAGATTACAACAACTATACTGTACTGGCAGTGAGACCAAGTAATGCAGGAGGAACAGAGCATATCACTCATTTCTGTTGCTCAGATGCCTTTTAAACAGAGTCCCTGAGAAAGCCAGCCATTGACGGCTAGTTGGCACAGAGTTAGACTGTTTTCCTGAGCAAGGATATTCCCACAACAGCCGTAGTCACCTGGTATTGTACAAACTACCTGAACAGAGGCGTTTGATTTGACACTCCATCGCTGTGCTATTTTTGGCACACTCCTTCCTAATTTGTGATTAACAAGGTTAGGTTGTTTTCACTTTGTAAGGACTATTTATAGTTCAAGAGGAGATTTCCCCCCATCCCTTCCCACTCCTACAGTTCATCAATAGCACGATTTTAGTCTTAACATGTGACCACAGTTATACAGTTATGTTAAGTAATTTAAAAAAGGAGAGCTGATTATGAAATACAGAGGACTAACTAGAAACATATGAACAATGTACTGCACTTATGCAACAGAGGAGAAGTAGATCCTGACAAGGCTTTGTATGATGCTGTCACAACTAACATGCTTCCTTCAAGTGGACTATGCTGTTTAGCAGTTCCAGAACAGAATAAAGTCACATGGAATAGAAACTGTAGAATAAACTGGAACTTGAAATAATAGTAGGACTCAGTGACCCAATCATTTTGGCCCTGAACACAACGGGAGTTTTATGGCTGAATTCAGTGGGAGCAGGAACAAGTCTGGAAAATAGTTATCTATGATGAATTTTTAAATTCCCAGGAGAGATCAATGTGACATAACACAGCACCCATAACAAATTAGCTGGAAGGGTATTTTAAGTGGCCTGTATATAAACTTGATTCAGAATGAAGTTATTAAAAGGACTGAATGCTGGAACAATTGTGTTCCCACTGAATTCAGTAGCAAAAAATAAATTTAAAAAAAATTAAATCTTTTTTTGTATTTATCTTAAAAGCTTAATGTTTGTAAATCTTCAGATATGTGCAGAAAAAATGGATTTAACCTGTTTTCATCTATGTTGTGGACCCCTCAAAACAACACAGCAGAATGACAGGCAGCAAACAGCTCTAACCAGAAATTACTGCAGTATACAGGGGGTCATCTATGCTGATTAATGTTAGCTGTACCTTCCAACAGTCAGCAGTCATATTGGGCTGAGATAGATAGCAAGCGCACATGCAAATAGCAAAAGGAACAGCTGTGATTTCAAGAAGAGGTATTGTGCTTTATGGAGCTGTATAAGCACTGTATTTTTCCCAAGTGAAAATGCTTTTGAAGTAAATCATCTGGGTGAATGCAAGGTGAGAAATACATGAGAGAGATATCGGCCACAGGTCCAGGAGAGTGGCTTGTATCAGGCTGCCGATATCAGTGGTCCTGACCTCTTTGGCAGGTCAGCTACATGTACTAAGGGTGGGATCCAAATCCTATACTGTTGCCCATCTAAAAAAAAATGAGGTTACTAGTCTAAGCCAGCAATTGAGAAAACGTCATCCCACTGTAAAACAAGTGTGAGGTGTGATGAAATGTACTCTGGAGGAGCTCGTCTCCTTCCGGGGACAACTGCAGGAGTCTTGACAGCTGAAATGCCAAACTTTTGGACTGCTCATGGTGCATGAGATGCATCTAATGACAGTGGCTGCAAAATGCCTGCCTGGAAGCTCCCTTCTTCCTCGCTGTGCATGCTTGCCTATTCTGATGCAGCCATATGTTGTTAGTGGGTAACTTGAGCCTGAACATCTAGAGAGCTGGATCTGTACTTGCATCCCTAGATCCCTGCTCTGCTTGCTTTGCCAGTTGTGCTATCTTCATGCCCACTTAGCAGGCTGCACCAATCCCAGATGCTTGTCCTACTGAGCCAAACCTGCGCTGTTCTGCTGCAATTCTCGTTTCCTCCGGTTGTGTATCAGCAGATGGGTCCATCACCAAAGCTTTGTTCGTGCTGTACTCAGATACACTCTTTCCGCATCATTGCCTCGTAGAGGGACGTAGCAAGCCTTGCTGCAGCTGTATGTCTTTGCTGAGCCCCAAGACTGCACTTAGAATAAGCACTGGGACATCGGAGTGCAAAAGCCCGGTGGACAGCCCTACATGCAATTGGCAGTTTCCAGGTCTCCATCTCCCCTGAGCATGCCTCTCAGTTCAGAACTCCTTCTCTTCCTCTGGGCTTTCCTCCCACATTCTCCTGCCTTCCTGGCAGCCTTCAGTCCAGCCTTCTTTCTGCCTCAGGGTCTTCTACTGGTATCAGTTTATGCTCTAAAGTGTTGTGGCCCAGAAATATCGGTTGCAGGCTGCAGCCAGCAATAAGATGGCCATCATTTTCAGCTCTTACAAACCTATCCAATACTTGCTCCCTCTCTATTTTGTCCTCTTACTAAATACGCCCTTTGGTGCAGAGATGCAAATCTCAGATAGCTTTGATCTCATGAATACAAATGTCGTTTTTATTAACCTTCTAAATGACTCCTGTACAGGGGCACATCCTGCTTTTAGTTAGTCAAATGAAAGTAATGTTTCTGCTTGATTTCTTTTCTGTTTTCCAGATACTTGTGCTGCTTTGATATAATTTTACACAACAGTGTTCTTATTTTTGTGTGCCTTTTTGATTAGTTGGTCACTTACACATTATTCTCCTCCACTGATAATTCTTCACCTTTGCTCCTAGGTATAGCTGCCTACCTTTACTAAAAAGTGAAACATGGATAAGAGACACAAGCATAACCAAATGTAATGCAATGTACTTTAGGAAGCCATTACACTTTTTCATTTGAATTCTTTATTGCTTGCTTTTGTTATGAAGTATCAGGAAACATGCAGATTACCATTTGGTTTTATTACTTAAGAGTTCCAGCTATCCTTACTTTAGATTAAAGTCATTGTTGCCACAATAGCTCTTCCACTTCATTGCAAAGGATTGAGATGGCAGCCAAACGCATTCAGTATAAATGGGTTCTGCTACATCTCCAAGACCTCCTGCCTGGATTAGGATGGGTTTTTAAGCTGGGAAATGACATATTTGAGCTGTGATCAGTTGTGCTATCCAAGCAAGTCTATTTAAAAGCACTTTCCATTTTAAATATAGCAATAAAATACCACACTAGCAAACCTTCTTGATAAGGGTAAAAGCAATACATCCAAATCCAATCTAAATTTGACATTGCCTAGAACAAGAATTCACATTGATAAGTCAGGACTCATTTACAAGGCCATAAATGGGTGGGTAGCTATAATTTGGGTATTAAACTTGTAAAACATATTGATGGCATGCAATGGCTAAATAAATAATTTACTACAAGAAAATTGGAAATCTTTACACAGTACTTAATTGATCAGCCACTCTCCCATGTTCTTGACAGTTTCCTATTTTGCAATTTTTTTTATTTTTCACACACTGAAATGTTTCCTGTGTGTATTTTTTCCAACTTCAGTGGATGTTCATAAGCCACTATATTTCTGCATGCATACCCTATTTCCATCTTTGTTTCATCAGTCAATTACCTTCTTTTTGACATTTTCATTTGTTTGTTTAAAAGTGTGAATTAATCAAATGCCTTTTTTGGGCACAGCTCAGCTGGTGTTATTCTTAAGATTAAAATAAAATCACCTCACTGATCAGGCTAAGTTTGAATGTTAGCTAAATCCATTTCCAGTGCAAAGCAGACCGAGTTAATGGGTATTCCAGTGATCACAGTAAGAGTGTGATTGGCAGCTTTATATAAGTTTATAAAAATTCTTGTGACCACCTCACTGGCCAGTGTAACTGAGGGTAGTTCCAGTGAGGCAAATGAATTTTGGCCTTAAAGGGGTTTTTCCATGCGCACATATTGAAAATCTGGTGTGAGATTACATATAAGGCCTTGATTGACCCTGCCCTTCAAAGCACCCCAATCAAACCTACTAAAGGTGTAAGATTTTATTTTTGAAACATCACACTTGCTTTTTGTTAGATTTCTCTCCTGAAACCAGACCTCCATGGTACACTCTCACCACCTTTTCCTGTGACCCGAAGAAGAGAAGTGGGGGCTTTCATCCACCTCCTCAGCTATTGCCATTCCCTTGGGTGGCTGTGGTGCTACTGTACAGGCTGATATCTCTTTGCTGCTCCTGTGGACTCTCCATGTCTCTGCCGGAGCAGTGAGAGGACAAAAACATTCTTTTATTTACCCCATTAGGGGTACTGTGGGATCACTGTGCAGAGGCTTTTACTGGTTAAAAATTGCAACTTCTTTTTAGATGAATCATAGATTCATAGAATCTGGGCAACCTGATCTAGTGGCCCATGGGGGGATTCCATGATAGAATAGTTTAGGTTGTAAGGGACATTTAAAGGTCGTGTAGTTCAATCCCTGAAATGAGCAGGGACATCTTCAACTAGATCACGTTGCTCAGAGCCCTGTCCAACTTGACCTTGAATGTTTCCAGGGGTGGGCCATCTACCACCTCTCTGAGCAAACTTCCAGTGCTTCACCACTCTTACTGTAAAAAAGTGTCTTCCTTATATCTAGTCTGACTATATTTTTTTAGTTTCAAACCATTACCCCTTGTCCTGTTGCAATAAGGAAGTACAAAAAGTTTGTCCCCATCTTTCCTGTAAGTACCCTTTAAGTACTGAAAGGTCATAATAAGGTGTTCCTGGAGCCTTCTCTTCTCTGGGCTGAACGACCCCAGCTGTCTCAGTCTGCTTTCATAGAAAGGGGGAGTTCAAATTCCTTTTGCTCTTTTATGGTTCATTCTCATCTTTAGTCTTCCACAGCAACCTACTGTGCAAAGAATTATGCTCTTAGACAGGCAGTGGTGGTGCTTCCTCACACAGACATCCTTGGAGTTCTTCCCACTGGAAGTGCACGCAGCAGAGGTATTTTGCTAGTATAGTCTGTAGAAGTTTCCCAGGAGATGTAAGGTGGAGTGCTGGAGGACTTGCAGGCATTACTACTTCTCTGTGAAGGTTTTTATCCAAGATCAAATGCCATGATGAAACATATGCTTTACCATGCCAACTCATATAGCGGACCCCAGGTGAGAAACATAGAAGTAAAGAAGTAAATCCAGAGGGAGTGCAGAAAATTTGGGGTAAGCAAAGGGACAGCTTTGCTCCAGCTGCTCTGGGTCACTGCCATCAGCTTCCCTATTGTTACAGGCACACAGAGACTCCCTTCTAATTCTGCTTTCCACCTGCCCTCTCCAATAACTTCCTTTAAAATGGGAGTTATTTTTGCTCAAAATATTTCCATTGTTTTCTGGGGAATGCCGCTCCGTTCCAGCTGGGACCCTGCCGCGTGGGTCAGATAGACACCACTTTGCTTAGCAGCCGTGTGACCATTTTGGAGCCCAGACCTAGGTTCAGAGTAAAATGTTTTGAGAATGAGGGGAAAGTCCTGTGTTCTTTGGATGGTGGCAGGGTGGGATGGTTATGTTTTTTAAAAAGGGTTGTTGTACCCAAATTCAGACATAAAAAAGCCTCTTGGCTGTAGGAGAAAGGGTACACAGTGGTTGAACTTGCATTCTAGGGAGTCAGAAGAAAGAAAAGCTCAATGCTCTGCTTTGCACATGTGCAGGATGCTGCTGCCTGAGGGAGTAAGAACAGGCTTACAACCCCACACGGATTGCCCGGGCTTTGTCCAGGTGCATGAAACAAGCAGGGCCACACATCTGCTTACTTCCTCCCTGGGGATTAGAAGTTGGAGGGTGGGAAATGAATAGAGCCTGGGGTCCTTTCTCTCTGGCCAGCTCAGCTGAGATGGTGAGTGCTTGGGGGGGTTGAGGGAGGAAGGGTGGAATATTATTTTATTTTTGATTTAGGCCAGAGGTAAATGTCTGCCTGAGGGAATAGGAGAGGAGAAGGTGTGTCGCTGAGTTACAGCGCCTCAGGGGCTTCCTGCTGCAATGGCACAACTATGTAATATGCCCCCGGGGGGATTGCATCTGAAATAAAAATGTAGCCTGTTACTTATTGGCATTAATGTTCACTTACTAATGTCTTTTATTGCTTAGCTCTTCTATTTTGGCACCTGGGTTACTACTTAGCTTCTTTTAAATTCACTGGACCAAATTCAGAGATCGCATATTAAAAGATCTACATAGAGTTCACAACTGGCAGACTAGTGTGGATTGAAAGTAGTAAATTTAAGAAAGACTAGGGAGAGAGTTGTAATGAATGAAAGGATCATGGTAGGAAAGATTCCTGGTCCCTGAAAATTATTTCTGAAATTGAGTAGTCTCTCAGTGAAAAAGGATTTTGACTCAGTCAGGAATTGGGCTCCTAGTACTCAAGAATCCTATGTACAATCTTTATAGAACTTGATAGTATAACATCTTAACTCTGCACTAATATTAAAGGTCACAGACAAAACAACGTGATGATAGCCTTAGATGAGGCTTTCCATGAATAATCCCAAGAGTAAACCTGTCCTCAACATGAAAAGAACACCCGATATTCAGTACATTTCCGTGATCAAACCTCTACCCTCTATTTCCTTATTTAAGTACCCCGAAGCAAGTCACCACCGTCTGCACTCTATTCCATAATTCAGACACTATTTTTTTTACTGGGCGTTTCTCTGGGTCCTTGGCTACATGTGGGAAAATAACTAAGAAACAGTCTTCCTCACTCAGCTCATCTTGGTGGCAACGAGCTCAATGATAGTGGCACTGGCTCAACCCCAAACACTGTCCGTGCACAGCATGGGCATGGATGTTGGGGGAGTACTGTTTAGTTTTCTGGCCTTGGCTAGCAGACTTGTGGGTAGTTGTTTGCTATTAAGAATGCTGTTGTGAGGTTTCTTTTCTCAGCCCACCATGCTTGGTGCTGATCACACTTTTCCATGTCTCCTCCCACTTGCGGAATGTCTGCATTTGCTTGCTCTCTCTCACATCCCTTTCTAGTACTTCCATCTCCCGCTTCTCATCAGTATGCATCCTGAAAAAATACGTTGTGCTGTCTCATCTATTTTTCTTCAGCTATGGAAGGTACATCCCTAAATCCTTTCCAAACAACCTCATTATCTGCAGTGGAATGCTGTCTTGACCTTCTGTGGCCCCAAAAAGGCCACTGGACCCAGTGCCTACAGTGGGCACTCCTGCTCCCTCATTAGCACCTACCCATCTGGTGTTTCCCGTCTTTTAAGAGAGAGGGGAAAAAAATGTTTTTACTGTTTGTACAGCTCCTTGCACCCTGGGACTGATGTCATTGCTCTAGCCATACAAATACATGTAACAGTATCTTCCCCAAAAGCCACAGCCATCTTCCATAATATTTGAAATTACATGCTAGCACAAGGGTCCTCCCATGCTACTGAGCCATCACACAGCAGCTGTGAAGGAGCGGGGGGAAAAGGGTATATACTGAGGGCTCCTCAGTAAGGCAGCAGGAGGAGAAGAACTAGCTCTGTGTATTTAGTTACAGTTAATTATAAGTTTATGACCTTATGATGCAACTGTTGTAACTCTTGCTCAATATACTTTTCAGGCAGAGCATGCTGAACATACAGAGGGGGTGTATTTTATGGCTGTAGTGTTTGCTTGAGCTGTGCAGATAAGAGAGCTGCAGAGAGGTCTCTGCGCAGGACGGCGTGGAGCCATTTTGGCTGTGTGGTACTGGCGGGGGCTGAGTGTCTCTGCCAAAAGGGCTTGTGAATTGTAGGTGTAAGCCTCACTGATCTGCCACCTTCTGCTTTCTCTGGCAGCAGGGGTTGAAGTTGGTTCTTGCACTTTAAGAGGAGAGGAAAGCTAAGGGAGGGAGTAGGTGTCATTAACTCATAAGGGAAACCAGAATAGGATTTTTTCCCCCTTAATCGAGGCACCTTTGGAATTTGACATTTGTTTCACCCAAAGATTTTCAAATGCTGTACATTTTTTTCTGCCCAGTTCATATATATTATGCCCATTTTATGGGTAAGCGAATTGATTCAGAAAGAGTAAATAGAGTGTCATTTGCAGGTCTATGAATAGATTTAAAGACCCTTGAAATCTTAATCCACTTGATCCCACTTAATGCCTTCAAGATGCATTAACAGGACAACAAGAAGTTTAATTGAAGTGCATCAAACTCAGTTTAGTCACTGTAACTCTTCTACTTACAAGGGTAGCTACACAAGTAAAAATAAGGAAGCATTAGCTTGCATTTCCCTGGAAAATAAGTGAGCCGGAATGCATGCCACATCCTGGCTGGCATTTTAATCTCATCAAAGCAGAGCTCTTTCCCTACTGTGCTTTCCGAGATGCACAACGCAAATGTGGTCTGAACACAACAGAACTAATTGAACAATCACAGCAAAGGAGGTCAAAACCCAACAAACAGTGTAGCATCTAAAATGACTCTGGAGGATTTTAACAGATGGACACTTGTAAATCTAACAGGATTTCCTACTGGTGAGAATGCCTTAGGTAAAATTCAGAATGTCTCATTAAATTGTCAGCCAGCTATGAGGCATTGCTCATGCGAATATGAACAGCTCTGCAGCTTTACTGTAAATACACACAACCGTATATTAACATAGGCCTGAAAAGCAACATTTGGATGTGACTTCAATTAGAAAGCCTGATGAAAACTGAAGAAGGATCAAATGTAATGTTTCTGGCTGGGATCCATTAGAGAGATACAGCAGTGAAGTTAAGCCAGGGATCAGGCTTTTTCTGTCCCTGTTCTCCAAACTGTATGGCTTTGCCTGTGTGCACTTCCATGTAAATTTGCAAATCAGTTTGGTCTAGACTTCTCTAAGTCCTTTTGCTATTGCTTTCTTGTAACCTCCTGTGTTCTTAGGCTGTTGATGAAATGCATCAACAGACCCAGTGCAGGTATAATAGTGCTCTCTGTCTCCCAAGTAGATGCTCCCATGCCAAGAATTTGAATGTAGGCTAGCACAACAACACAGCAGTTACATGTTTTCATTTTTACGCGTTTGTTTTACATAGTGCCAGTGATCTGGATAAGGGCAATTAGTCTGTTTCTCACCAGAGAAATTAGTCTGGTTGTGCCCCTATACCTCCTCCAGCAACCCTACTGCTTATGAGATCTGTGAGCCTGTTGTTCAAATCCACATTCCTGTACAGTCCCACTTTCTCGGTAAGAAATAGCGTCTGCTGGGTTTATTGGCATTTCTCACAGTATCTGAGTTCAAAGAAAATGATTACAAGTTAAGACAGAGCTCTGTTCTTTAAAGCACCACGGTGTATAGATCTGTTGAGTGATATATAACATAGAACAACTTCCAACTGAGGAAAGCTTAACACAGCTCGGGCTAGCTTGCTGATAGCTGCTCAGCTCCTAGAATTACTGCTTACAAACCATAAAGACCCCAGCTTGAGTTTCATGGAGGGAGGGGGGAGATGTGTGTTGTGCACACCGCAAGCACAGCCACAGGGCGGGTAACCCGCCAACTTCCTAACCTCAGATGAAAAATCTGGCCACTGCCTGACAGGCAGAGTATGTGTATTTGCTGTCTATCAGTGGCAGCAAAACAGGGAGTCAAAAAAGTCAAAAAAGAATTGTGTGAAAACACTGAGTTCAGTCGTGGGACTATTAGTGTGCCAAATCAACAGGCTTGGTGTCTGTTAAAACTGCCCTTCATTTCTGTGATATTTTTGGCAAGGAAATGTGCTGTAAATATAAACAGATCACTTCTCTCCTTACTGAAAAGCAGGCACCTCAGAGGGAGGAAGCACACTGCATGTTTATTAGAGCTACAGATTCCACACAAGATCTTAGAACTGGCATGCAGGGGTAAATTCCTGGTCGAGCTAAGAGACTTAAGGAAGGACAAGCTAACTATGAGAGAAAAACATAGGCAGTGTATCCCCTAAACCACAGAATACGTCTCTGTTGGGGACTGCTTGCACTACTGAGAGTGGGGTAATTGCGCCAGGACAGGACACATGGGTCTGTGATTACTGACCAAATCCTTCAGCATAGAACACATGCTGCACTTCTGGGCTGGAATAATAACCATGGAGTTTTATTCTCATATAGCATCCGGCTGGAGAGCCCTCATCTCCCAAACAACCTCCTCCCTCTCCAAAGGCTCTTGTATTCCAGGCTGGCACTGGAGAAAGAGCATCAAATGTGTATGCATAAGAGTGTGTTATGGTACAATGCCCACACTGATACAAAAATTGATCTTGGTGTCATTGTAATTCAAGAGTAAATAGTGCACACTGCATTGTTTCACTAAATGAAGCAAATGCAATCTTCAATACAGATTTAACAAAAAAAATGTAGACCACCAGTGCCAGGTAAGATCCCTCAATTCCATGTTACATGAACACTTTCTTTGCTGCAGATGATCAGAAGTGCAAATTACTTTTAATGGAAAATTGCTGTGAAGCATGAGGAACTTATTAAAAATCCATTGTTTAAAGACTATCTTCTGTAGAGATTACTAAATTCTTTTCTTTTTTCCCCTACAATTTTTTCCATCTTAACTGACCACTTTTGTCTGACTTCTTTCATCACCAAGCATACACTAGTACATTATTACTTCATTAGAAACATAATGATCCACACCCCCACTTTTATCTTTCAGCCTCCATCTCATTTCTTCATACTTGTTTATAAATTGAGCCTTAAGGAAAGAAGAAGGAAAATTACTAGAATATTAAGATATCCTGAACCTTCAAAACAAGAAGGCTATGAAAACAGTCATGAAGTTGGAAATCCTGTATTTGTTTATCCATGCCCAGTGTATGTCAGAGTTCTTAACCAGAAAAAGTAATAAATGCTTGGGAGTGATCCTGGTTGTTGTGGTTATGAAGTTGCACTGGTAAATCAGGGTAGAATCAGGTATCAAATCTGTGCAGTGGGAGAAACCCCACCAAGAGCCCTCAGAGCTGCGGTGGTATCCCGCCCTGGCATGCTGCTTCCTGAGCCTGCTTGGCAGGTGACCAAGTAATGTGCCTTTCTCCTACACTCCGGCAAATCAAAGAGCTCTAAAAGATTTGTGAGATGTGACTCGTTGGCAAAAACCTTGTTAAGTCTTCCCTCTTATTATACACATTTCTGTGAATAGCTACTAACATTCTTCTCTGCTATAACCTCTGCCAGGGTGCATGGCAGAGAAGTCAGATTTACTGATCTGTAATTCCCATACTTCCTCCAAGCCCTTTTTGATATCATCTTTGTTACTTTATATTCATCTGGTGTTAGGGTATATTTGATCAGTAATTTACCTGTACCACAATTAATAAAGCGGTTTTGTACTTCAGTTTGTTTAGACCCCATGTGTAAACATTATTTGATTTTGGAAATTTCTTATTGTTCCATTTACTGAGTTACCCTACAGCCTGCATTATTACGACTAAAATACGAAAATGATCCTTAGGTTCCTAGAATCATAAAATCATACAGTCACAGAATGGTTTGGGTTGGAAGGGACTTTTAAAGGTCATCTTGTCCAACCCCGTGCAATGACCAGGGGAATCTTCAATTAGATCAGGTTGCTCAGAGCCCCATCCAACCTGACGTTGAATGTTTCCAGGGAGGGGGCAATTGCAACCTCTCTGTAGATTCACTGTTTTAAAGAACAGCTCTATATTAAGATGAAGTCTTCCTGGTGAGCATAAATGCAAAAGATTGATTTAGATTATCAGTAACAGTTTTATCTTTCCCAACAGTTCCTTTTAGATTTTGTTAATATTTCCATCATGCCTGGTCTTTGGAACGCGTTCTGTTTCTGATACATTTTGTTATTATTAGTTTTATGGCTGTAGCATAAAATCTGAATCCAGATTTGAACTTTCTGAGATTTTAGAGGTTCAGATTTGGACTACTATAAAAATAGGAACAATATGTGGAGCCTGGGGCAAGGCTCTGAGCCTAACATTCCTTGCAAACAAAGCAGAGGCCTTGCAAGGTGACTGGGTGAATTAGCATGGTTCCAGGTATTCATTTTCAGCTCATTTATTCAACATTTGACTGCTCATAAGAAAAAATACATTGTTCATGCTCTGCAAATGAGACACAGGAACCTTGTTATTTTCTCTTCAGGTGTAAACATCACCAGGCCTGCACAAAACTCCCCCCAGAGTACAAGATAGTCTGGAAGTTCTTCACTGTTGATGATCATGTAGGAGAAGAAAGGGAGCCACCTGTGAGATAAGGCCTTTATGTTTATCTCTTACAGGTCTGTTGGCCAACAGTTGTTGGATCATCTACAGGGAGCACCTGCACATTTGCTGTTTTGTTATGAGCCACTGCCAGCTCGCTGCAACCAATTTCTGAGCTGACTACCAGCCATGTAGCTGTAGGGAGGGTAATGCCCTAGATAATTAAACTCTTCTGAGAGACAGGTATATTACCACTAAGCAGCAAAAACCTGGATTTTAGCTATTCTGTGGTGTAGGCTTACATCTGTTGGGATTGCACCATTTAGGATCTTCTGCCCAACAGACAGATTTATGGACCTGCCTTGAGGAACATGGCTGACTGGCTGACTTTTGATTCTCTTCTCCAAACTAGCAACCTCACTGCTAAGAGTAAAAGATGACCCTTCTGACAGGTGTCCATCTATTTTCTTTGCCATCTTCTCCTTCCCTGGTATATCTGATGTGTTTGCAGTCTGTCAGCCCTCATTGAAACTTCATATTCTGTCATTGAAACAAGACACACAGGTGAATAAACACATTAAAATGATGGTGGTGCATTTGGGATGTGCTGTGCTGGTTTTCTGTCATGCCATTTCACATAAGGCAGGTGAGTAAGGAGAAATTAGGTTTACTTCAGTCAACTTAATTTGATAAAAATAAACATGGTGGGCAAGGTCAAATTTTGATAGGCTGTTTTTTAATTCCTAACTACATACATCAGCTCTCTAAATACTAAATAAACTCAATGACAAACTCTCATTGTGTGATTTTTATCTTACTTGTACTAAACTAAATTGTTAGTTGTCAGAAAGATAAGAGCAAAGTGAAGAGAGGAAGAGAGAAACCAGCTCAAGTGTCTTATTAAAAAAAAAATTTTAAAAATCTAATTTGCAATTTCTGCTCATGCATTACATTTTCCCTGAACACTCATAGCCTAATATTAAGTACAGCAGCACCAAGGACTTGATTTACCCTGCACACCAATACAGCAAATGTCTTTCTCAGGTAAAGAAAAGAAAGCTTTTCTATAATTGAGCTCTCCACAAGAAGAAAATGGAGAAGGCAGGGGAAGACAACTTCTGATACTATTCACTTCTTACATGCAATTTTAAAAGATTATTCAGACAACTAAAAAAGCTTTTTTTTTGTGTGTTTTTTTTTCTTTCCTTTTCGTAGGAAAATAAGCCATTCTTCTGGTGGTAAAATTCATGTATAAAGAGGTAAACTCTGAAGCAATTGATTGCACTTTCAGAAAGCATATTTCTGACACTTCATTAAATACAGAAAGCTTTATCTGCCAGGAGAAATACAATGTGGAAGCAATGCAGACACTCTGAAGCAAAAGAATGCTTGTATTGAAGGAGAAGGAGAAGTGTATAAAGAACCTCACTTATACTTGAATAACAACTATTAAAAAGTCATAAGTCCCTAATAGACTTTTTCTCTCCTTTTTTTTTTAATCCAGTCAAGCATCATGGCTCTATTGTCGTTACTCATCCACTGCTTTGTCAGCTCTAAAGAGGAGTTTAGATTGTATTTCCAACACGAACGCAGTTGCAAGGAATACATACTATGTTCACAAAACAAAACCATCTCACTCAGCTTTCCTGGGCTAGGGAGCATTCTGCTGAGGGTGCTGATCCTTACAGAGCTAGAAAGCCAAGAGCAGTACCAGGCATCCTGAACCTCCACACTACCATCCTTCTTGAATATGCTGAGAAAATGTTGGTGCAGAGAGGAGTTTCAACTCTCTGTCACACTTTTCAGTGAGTGAAGGCTTCGATCTGCTCTCAAGCCACTGCTAGTGTGCATGATAAGCAGGTCCTGCATGGTGACAGCAGACCTATTTTCTCTGAGTGTTCCAGGATTTATCAAACCTCATTGAACTGAACACGTGAGCAAAGTGTCTCTCTGTGGCAATAAGGTATATGGTGGAAATTGGTAGCAAAAATATTTTGGCAATCCATTCTT
Organism: Rhagologus leucostigma; assembly: GCA_013397725.1. Taxonomy (NCBI): domain Eukaryota; kingdom Metazoa; phylum Chordata; class Aves; order Passeriformes; genus Rhagologus; species Rhagologus leucostigma. Next base: position 1,619,427 of record VZTD01003784.1, read on the forward strand.
GCTCATAATAATCCTTCCAAATGGCACTACTGGGAGAAGACCTGATCCTATCTTGATGTGTAGACCAGCCTGGCTCTCTGATTGAATCCAGGACCAGCAGAAAACAAAATGCAGTGAGACCACGTTGGCCATCAGTTTTTGAACCTTGAATTAGGTGAGCTCAGCTAGGACCTAGGCGTGGGAACCAGTGCAAAATCCTTGAGGCTACTAAGTGCCCCAAATTAATGATTACTCGAAAGTTCTTGGAGAACTTCACTTTGCATGTGAATCCAGTGCACTGTCTCCAAATAGGTGGGTATTATAATGCCTAATGTTTAGGCACATATCTGCAGCACCTGAGCACATCTTGTGCAGCTGGCAAAGGTTGCCAATGTTGTGCTTCTGCTTGGGAATCCAGCAATTAGGGCTTTCCTCTGAGATATGAAAGACCTGAGACCAAACCATTCTTCTGCCTGCTGGGACATGCATGCACATCATCTTTGAAAAAGCCCCAACTGCCCCAGGCAATGTGGGAAATTAGATTCAACCACTTCTGCTGAAGCTGCTCTGCTACATGTAGGGTAGTTAAATATTCATGCTGAGGAAGAAAGGAGGAAGAACAGCCTATGGATGGTTGGGGCCAACCAGAAGTACTGTTACCTGCTCTTCACAAGGTCACCATCTTCTCCTCTTCTTGGAGGTCTTTGTCTGTGCCCTGACACTGAGTGATAACCGATGCTGGGATCTCCAGGGAATCACTGGAGAGAGGTGCAGGATGTGCTGCAGACAGGTGGGTGGAAGCTGGGAGGAAGAAGAGTCTCCAGCTGCTCCAAGGCCTTTATTTTTGCCCTGACTGGGTGGCCTCTCCATTCCAAGATCTCTACAGGGGATAACAACATTTATTCTAAAGAATATTTAATTCTAACACACTGTGATTAAGCTTCACAGAAGAAAGGCTTTCCCAACCCAGAGCTCTGTGAGAGTGGGCATGCCCTTGTAGAGTAACTGTTCAGGTCCCCTTGGGCTTAAGGCAGCAAAGGCACTAAATGTGACAGTGGCACCTAAATCCTCTAGCAGAACCACCTATAATTGCCTGCTAGCTGAAAACCACACCCATGTACAGTATTTATACATGTGTTTACATCTTCCAGAGGGAAAACAAATAAAACAATTAATGTAACTTACAGAAACAATGTGACAAAAAAAAGTCACGTAAGATATTTTCTGAAGTGATGGATTTTTTTAACAGCCAAAATCATGGAGGTGAGGAAGTAATTAATGAATATTTTCTTTTAAAGAAATAATTGGTGAATTTTTATTTTAGAAAAATATTTAAAATTATGCAATGACATTAGGATAACAAAAATTCTTCCAATAAAATGACATGGTTTCTACTGTAGGAAGATTTTGCCTGAAGTGATTTTGAAGTCCCTGAAATGAATACACACCGTAGTATATCCTAGTTCTGTGGGCTGTGACATGTGCATCTACAATAGCTATTGCACACAATGTATGTGTAGAATCTTATGCAGCAATTTTGCATCAAGGGAAGTACTCTCTTTGACTTCAATGGGAATTGGAGAGGCCCTTAAGGAGTAGAAGAGTATATCATAACAGAAACAAAGCTTAGTTTAGATGTGAATCACAAAGCTGCCATCGAGTTTATGCTCAGTTTAACCTATTAAACAATGTGAGATGAGCAAAAATTACTCATTTCCATACTGCTGATTTTGCAGACTTCAGAAACCCTGAGCATGAAATAAATAACTTGCTCTTAATAACTTTCTGTGTGGATAATATATTTAAACGTAGGAAGATGTAAATGATGTATTTTTATTGCATTGCTGGTTACCTCTCTGTATCAATCCAGCTAAATGCAGAAGTTTAAATTTACAAGGAACTGCCTAAAAAGATTTGTCTGTTTTTCACAAATAAAACAGTGGTCGACCATGCTGTTACGGAAGGTTCCGAAGATTAACTCACCTCTACAAATATAATCAGTACTGTATTTCCTGCATGCCTGGCCTGATTGTATAGCTCTGTCTGTATTATAAAAATGCAGCGATAAAATTGCACAGAGGAAAAGACTGGGTGTCACTGTACGCAAATCTGTGTAATATTCCTCTATGCCATTCTTTATTAGACGGGTTTCCTGTGTCAATACACTGTGGTTATTCCTAAAGACACGACTCTGAAAACACGAGATCACTCTAAAGGGCTCTTAGCACTTGAGAAAGGTGTAGCTGCTGGGTGGGTTTTTTTCTTTTTTTTTTCTTTGTTTGTTTGTTTGGGTTTTTGTTTGTTTTTTTTTGTTGGTTCTTTTTTAATTTTTTAAATAAATAAAACGAACATTTCTTAGAACTAATGCTTTGGGAGTTTAAAAGAGAAATTATGCATATTGCAAGACATATTACGGAACGGCAGGAAAATCGGTGATTATGAAATTTGTTTGCTTTCTGATGGATAATTTGCTGATAGGATAAATTTTTATGAAATTGTCCCCAGTCTCGATAGGTAAATCTATGGTCACTTAATGCATAGCTGCTTACCTCTGTGAAGTCTTTTAACCTGTCTTTTTCTACTGGACCTGGTCTATGACTCTTTGAACTTGAAATCTCAATACCACACATAAAACTGAACAAATAATAGAATATGCAAAAACCTCTTACCTTTTCAAATTCCTACCATGAGCCTTAGTTTGTCCATTTTCTCCCTTTTACTGCCTTTTCCTTCCAGGTTTCTTTTCTTGTATCTTTCTTTTCTTGCCATGACCACATAGAATTGAGAAACAAAGCTGTGCTCACTTCCTGCAGGCATACAATCTCTACAAAGAGCTGAGTCCCTTGTACCCATAACCACCTTGCCCCAGGCTCTTTCCTTTGAAACATTCCCTGTGAACGTACCTTCCTTGCAGAGCAAAACCGGGTAACCAGATTCTAAAGAGGCACAAACTGTCTGGGGCATCAGGAGACTAAGAGTATTACTGGGGAGCATTAAAATTCGTGAGATTATAACTCAGTGTTCTTGTACAGATCTCTCATGCTTAGAAATGAAGCCACAAAATTTGCATGTGTAACTGCTTCTGAACTTTCACTTTCTGCTGGTCATATATTCCTTTCTCCTGAGCTCTTGCACCATAAGACCTCATCTGTTTTGAGGCTGGTTTTCTCTGGCTTTGCCTTACTAAAAAAATGAGTCATGTCCAAGAAGAGGAGCTGGGCAAAAGGGATACCTACAACAGTGCTGTTTGCTCTGTGAGTGAAGACAAATTCAAACTTGATGGGTGCACAGTATCCATCCATCCATCCATCCATCCATCCATCCATCCATCCATCCATCCATCCATCCGTGAGACACTGGACACTAACAGTTTCATGTGGGCCAAGAACCTTTTGAGTAAACTGTGACTTCCAGAACTTTGAAAACATTTAACTACTTCCTGAGGTTGGAGTGCATCAATCTCCTGAGCTGGACCTGTCCTTGGACACGACCTTCTGCAGTGCCCTGCAGTTGTGCAGCAGCTGAACGCATGCACAGCAACACACCCTGCATGACCTATTATTTCTGAAAAAGTCAGTGTGCAGAGGGTTGAGCTAAAAATCAAAATGGATAACCAGGAAAGGAAAAAATTACTTAACGAGTTTCTAGGAACTGGGATTCGAGTCTCACTGCAAATGAGGGAGGAAAAGGGAGAGAGGGAGGGAGGAGGCATCTGCCTAAGTCTACAAGAATAAATGTCCTCCAGAGCTTTCAGAATCTCCTCTCTCAACATGAATTCATTACCTTATTTACAACAAAAATATTGTATTATGACATATACCAATCTATAAATGTAATATATCATACACGGGCCATTTTACACCCCAATCCAGTTATCTGGATCGGTGCTATAGTTCGTTTGGGTATGTGCCGAATTACTTGGGAAATGGATGTTGATTTCGTTTTAGATAGTTTTTGGGTTATTGTTCCCTGTCTGTTTAAAAATATTAAGTTAAATTAGGTTTTAAGATACAGCACGCTTCATTGTCATTTTAATTGTAAATCCTGTTGAATACATGTTAACTTCCTGCAGTCTTCCTATGAGAAAGAAGGAAAATAAAAATTTTCAATATAGAAATTTTTTTCTGTGTGTGATTTTAAAGCAGCCTGTATGAATGAAACCACCTCTCAAGCTCGCAAACTTATAATTACAGAGGACAACAAATTTGCAAGAGTGTCTCTGAAGACCTGCTCAGTAAGACTGCAAACTTTGTATAGTTCTTTTCAGTAGTGACTTATTCTTTTGGAGTGGATGAAGATCAGATTTGCAGCAATGGAACTCATAACAGGTATACCTCATTAAGCAAGTTTCTGTACAAAGAACACTGTGCTTTAGCTGTTGCTTTCTTAAAGTTAATTTTGTTTTCCATTTGCTTCTTATCTAATCAGCAAGAATATAATGAGACTGGCTGTATCAAAGCTTTCTGAAGGCAGGGTGCCAAGAGGAAGGAGTCAGGCTCGTTTTGGTTGTGCTGAGCAACAGGATGAGAGGCAATGGGCAGAAACTGTAACACAGGAAATTCCACCTGAACATGTGTGAAAACTTCTTTACTGTGAGGGTTAACCTGCACTGGAACAAGCTGCCCAGACATTGTGGAGTCTTCCTCGCTGGAGATACTCAAAAGCCATCTGGACACACTCCAGAGTAAGGTGCTCTAGGGGGCCTTGCGGGAGTGAAAAGCTTGGACTAGATAACATCCAGAGGTTCCTTCCAACCTTACCCATTGTGTGAGTCTGTGTGAAAGGCATGTAGCAAAAGTTTCTCTACCCCAATGAAAAGACATAGTAAATTGGGCCAAGTGTTAAGGGTTTACTATAAAAGTTTTTATCATTCTACATTGTTACTTTCAAAATCACCAGTTCTAAATTTTATCTTCTATTAACCATTCTTCTTTACTAAATTGAGTTATTTTGAGTGTCACAGCTCTAAGTTTTTACATTCTGATCACACTATGAAATAGATTTTGCCTCTAAGTTATTGCAATCTTCAACAGGTCCACCAAATAATTTTGATTCTTCTTTCTTCAAAAAATCCCCACAGATGTTTCCATAGATTTTTGTTGTGTTCCTTTTAAACAGAGGTGATTCTGTTTGGCAAGACCAAATGAAGTTTTGTTCACGATATGTGTCAAGACACTCAAAATATAGTCTCATGTATTTCCCACTGGAGTGACCCCATTAATATTCCACCTTAATGGTCATCGGTGCTCCTCTGGCCAGGATTAACAAGCCTTTCTTTCCACATGCCATTTGAAGCCTGTTCCTGCCATGACCTATTTGGTACTGGGATGGGAGGGCTAGCTGCAAACTGAAGCACGAGACCATTCACCACAGCCACTGTGGTCGTGGAGTGAGCCTGTGGTCTGTCTGCCAGCCAATTTCAGTCCTTGCTGACATCAAAAAGAGGACTCCTGTGGCCCGCTGGGCACCAGAGGCTTACTGGAGAAAATGTCTCACCTTGTCATGCCTGCCAGACAAAGAAGTTCTTCTTTTGTTTTCTTTCAGGCTAAGCCCCAGTGCTACATAGTGATGCTATTCTCAAATATAGAAGCTTCAACACTTTCACTGAGCCACAGGGAGGACTGTGGTTAAAAGCTCCCACACTGTCATTAGCACAGGTGCTGCTAACTCCATGTAAAGCTCACAACAGCTCGTAGATGCTGACTTTAGCCATCACTAAAACATTGGTCTTAAGCCACCTGAGGAATGAAATAAAAAGGGTGAAAATACCTACCAGAGCAAGGACAGCCCTCAGAGACAAATCCAGCATGTTCTGTAGTCTGAAGTAATGGTACTTTCAACTTGATCTCTTACATAGAAGGGCTACACCTGAGATGGGAGGGACTAGACATCACAGGGTTACCAGGTATGCTAGTTCTTTACATTATTTTAATGTAACCCAATATGTACATCTGCACATTATATAAAAATCTGCTTTATCTACTAGATATTTGATAATCTCTCCATGCTAACCGTCATTAATTTTTTTCCTCTAGGTGAAGCAGATGAGATTTTGAAGAGGAAAGTTGCATCCAGCAGCAGAAGACAGAGTTCTCTGAAGTAACAAACCCCAGTGGTTCTGATGCCTTAGGTTTTAACTTTTATATTTTTCAAATCCTGTACTGCCTAGTGTGTAACTCTGAAGTTTCTTCTGGCCTGTTAGCTGCTGTTCTCTCAAGCTGGTTAGACATAACAAACCCTCTCTAGGTTTGCTCTCCAAGGACACTTAGATTGTCCCAGGCCCCAGAATATGTAAACTAAGGCCTCTGAAGAGCAGGGCAAACTTGGGGTAGTTACATCATTAACTGGGGTAGTAATTGGAGTAACCCTGATATGCAAATAGACCAAACTCATAAAAGTGTGAAGAACTCGTGACCCAGGGTCCATCTTGGGTGTCACCTTTGGCCTGAAGGCCCTTCAAATAAATACCTACCTTTATTCCCTTATTCTTGTCTAGTCTCTGTTTTTAGGTGGCCACCTCAGGCATCAGTTCCTGCTGCTGCAATTGCCATAGAAAGAGAAATGCCACTTATACTCCTCTCCCTGCTTTGTAATGAAATATTGTCACTTGAGGGGATTTAGAAGGTTGCACGCAAAGGCCTTGATCCTGCAGGGTGCTGAACATCCCTGGTGAGGTGCTGGAACCCTGGTTTCCAAGGTATTTACATGTATCACATCTATGGATTTTCAAAACCAGAGGAAGTTTGAAGTAAAAAGTCTTCTGAGGATGTGAGCTTTTTAATTCTTGCTGAAAGGGCTGAGGGTTTAGGACTTAATTCATTTCCCCTTGTTACTGTCTGGGACTTCTGCCATTTAAACAGTGATAGGTCTGGTCTCTTCGTAAGTCTGCTTGGTGTTTATCTGAGGTTAGAACAGGTCACAGACGGCAGCCACTGATGTGGCACAGACAGATGTCAGTGCAGCGCTGGACACCTTGGTTTAACTTACTATTTTCATATGCTTATTTTAATTTTATCCAATCAGGTGGCTGAAGCATGATATGTTCCTTAATTACTGATGAAGGTACCAGAAACTATCCAGAGCAAGTGGCCAAATGACCGTCTACAACTTAAATAAAATTTGGAGATTTTTTAGATCCACAAATGGATCTAATTTTTTACAGAGAAAGGAAACTAGGGTAATAATAATTAAAGAAATATTTACTCCTTAATAAATGCCTATTTTTATACTGGTGTTAGAGGTTAATAGCACTGTTATTTACTCCTCTGCCAAAAAGTACTGAGGGATATGAAATGTAGCAGCCAATAAAGCTGAGCCGTCAGATAAATAACATTCATATTACTCTCTGACAAATTCTTTTGCTACACGGGGATATAAATAACACTAAGAAAGCAGTTCCTACATTACAAGTTTACTGATGTGTAAAATGTAATTTTAAAAAGAGCCCAAAGCACCAGGAGTGTGACTTGCTGTAACATGATCTATAGGAAGACATATGTGGCATATCTAACACCTGTAATGAGATGAAACTGGGGAAGTGAGACATCTTTGCGAAGGTGGGATGCAGCCCTGAAGTGGAAAAAATAGAAAGAGCAACTCTCATTCAGAGAAGCGATGATAGCTTTATGCACTGAGCAAGGCTTCAAAATAATGATGGTAATGTTTCTGTTTCTGTGTCCATAGTTCTCAGAGGGATTGGATTGGCCAGGAGCTGCCTGGGTCTCATAGCAAAACGGAACTGCATTTATGTTCAGAAAACAGATGAGCTCCTGATGCAACACAGGAGATTTACCTCTGAGGGTTTTCTTTTCCATAAGCACCCAGGATGGACCAGGCTGCATCTTTGCAGCAGCAAACAGCCACAAAGAGGGACACAAGAGTGCCAAATTGCCTTACCTTAGGAAAATACTTTGTTGGTTCACCCCCTTGAAAGTGAGAATCACTTCTTTTTGTGTTGGATTTTGGAATGACTTAGTAAGAAGAGAGATACAGGCAGGTATGTAGGTAGGCAGATAGACAGGTAGACAGATAGATAGATAGATAGATAGATAGATAGATAGACAGGCAAACAGGAATGTGTTCGCTAAACAAAACATACTGGCATTAGAATAAAATACCGGCACTAGAAAAAATGCATGTGGAAAACGGCAGCATGCATGAAATGAGTGTTGGGGACAAGAAAGAAATGAGGAAGTGTTCAGTGTTGTCAATGCTTCATGCAGACATGTTCCTTTGCACCATGTGTGAGGGAAAAAGATGGAATTGCTTCACCCAGGAGAACCGTACAATTTCTTTTAATTCCTCTGTCTCCAGTTTCTCTTGTCCACTTTTGGAAGCCTTTCTTTGCGACGCTTTGGATATGAAACTCTGTTGCCTGAACTACTTAACATGGAGAACACTGAAAATCAGTGAAATCTTCAGTTTCTTCTAATATAGACCATTAAAATTAAATTCATACCATTACGATGGAGCGGCCCCACAGGCCGTCCTGTGCACTCCTTTGCCTTCAGTCCCTGTCTGGGGAGAGCCAGAACTGGGCAGGAGGCTGGAGTCCCCCTCACACCCACCTCTTCCCTGCTGTGGAGAGCTGAGCTGTTTGACAATCCTATAGCTCCAGAGGAGCTCTGGGGGGTGGCTGTGCACTCTGCTTGAAGGGCTGTATAGGATGATCCTGTGCATAACTGTTTCTAATAGCTTTTATTTTGGAGCTTATTGAGTAATTGCATACACACAGTCTGAGGTGGTGTGCTGGTTTGGCCAAAAGCTAGTAATATAGCCCCTGAGAGAAAACCAGGTTGAAACCACCCTTCCCCCACAGGTTTCAGGAAAAAAGGAAATTTTTTCTCGAAAGAAAGTGAAAGAGATAAAAACTATTTATTTTAACAAACACACAGGAAAAGGATAATGATGCTAAATAATGAATTAAAACCCTCGCTATAGAGAGAAACCTGGGAAGATTTCAGAGTCCTTCTGTAGGTGTGGTCTCTCTCCTCCTCGGAGCTGGTCGGTGAGGGCGTGGGCCCACCCCCGGGCCTCGGGGAGAAAATTCTCCTGATGTTGTTCTGCTGTTGTTGAAACAGTTCAGAAGAGAAGAAGGGGAAAAACCCCAAAGTCCCAGGAAACAAAATTCAGCTCTCCGTCTCATGCCAAGAGGAAAAAAAACCAGCTGGTTGAAGAAAAAGCAAGCAGGGTGCTCCCTTCATGCCTTTCCGCAGTCAGACAACAACTGAGGAGTGCAATCTCTGTGTCCTTGAGAATCTGCTTTGGAAAGTTCGTCTGTTTTTTCTCAAGCTCAGTTTAAAGGCACAGAAAAGGCACAATATCACTTTTGGGGCATAGAGCATGATAGGGGATACACGATAGAGTCACCCCAAGACAGGTGGGTATTTACAGCAACTCTTGTCCTGCAATTTGCCATGTGCTGTATTCTTTGCTGTTTGTGCCATCAGAGAGAGTTTTTATATTGTGCTGCCTATCAATAAGTACAAAATATAAAATTTGCTGTTTCCTGAAAATCTGGTTTGAGAAATTTCAGTCTTGTCTAATGTTTGCTGCAATAAATGGTCCTCTCTGCTATCACCCATCAAAGACCCCAGTGACATCTGCTCAGTGCCTGTCTTTTGTAGGGAAGAGAGAGAGGTGAAAGAAGGACAGAGAGAAAAAAGAGGGGTGGACTGTCAGCTCAGCTATCTTACAGCTGAGCCTGGCTATCGCTGAGGTGGATGACTCTTAGTGAATAGTCCTGGATTTTGCTTTTTTAAATGAGAGATAATAAAAAGATAATTTAGGATTACTGTTCATTATATTAATATTTCAAAACTTCTTGGAAATGTTATGTTCATATTTTAAGTTCTATGTTTCCGGAACAATTGTATATATATCCTCTTGCTGAACTCCAAATGAACATCCTCAGAGCATTAACAAGCACACAAAGAAATAAAAATACGAAAGCCATTTCTAAGCTGCCAGAAAAGTCCTTGTCCAGCTAAGAAAAATTGCAGCACAAACCAAAAGAGGCAGAAAGTTTAATCTGTAGCAGCGTAATGACAGGAATAAGCAAGTGCACTGATATTTTGGACTAAATGTGTAAGTAATACATTTCAATCAGATCTCGACGCCATGGGATCATTTAGATGTGAGTGCAAAGATGTTCCTTCAGACTTTTCCTTACTAACGGCAAAAGCATTTTTGTAATCCAAACAGTGTCATACTGTCTTCTTCCAATAAAATAAAGAACTTACTCAAATTAATACTAATTAAAAATATATGGGAAAGTAAGTCTGCAGCAGAGTATTGAGACCTTCCTAATTTCTTTCAAAATGTGTTTCAAACTTGGTATCTGCCATAATCAAAAGGATAAATTTTGCCAACATTATGAATGTATCCATTTGGGAAGTCAAAACAAGTATGATTTAGATCTGGCTTTTGTCATAGATAAATAGTTCTTTTTGTAGTGAGCCCTGGAGTACTTAAAGCAACCCAGCAAAGTCCAATGAAGTGTCAACTCAAGCCAGGAACATTATTATTTATTGTCAGTTAGGACCTTCATCACTTACAGACATCACTGGAAATATTACTGGTGATTGATACTGATGGCAATGATGATTACTCTTGCAATAAGCTTAATTAAAATAATGAAGTACTGTTGCACGGAACTTGTTTTTTGCCTAGACGGGATAATGTATAAGCAGCACAAGGAAGTCATCAGCTGAGAGTGCTCCATATTTCAAGTGTGACATTGCTAGGGAAGCAAAAAGGCATTGTGTGCCATTTCTCCACTATTTCTGCTCCATCTCCTACGTGTATGCATACACAAATAATTGCTGGAATAGACACTGCAGAGATTGCCTTTCAGATATTAATCCTGACTCTCTTCCTTAATGAAGTGTAGATTGGTCATAGGGGTGGTATTGCTGTTTTTGTAAGATGCTGCAAGTCTCTGAGAAATTATTTTTTCCATTATTCTTCAGAGACCTCTTCTCTGACCATTTGGTTGTGGCAGTTTAATTGATCTTCATCTGCCACAGTGCGTAGCCCGTGCAATCAAAGGTTATAAGGGACCTGGAGGGAGGAGAGCAATTTCTGGCCTCTCTTGTTCTAGGTAGTAAATGCCAGCAAAAACCCCCAAGCACTAAGGTGTAACATCATCTCATTATTCCGTTCTGTTCTATTAGCTGTGTATTTAAGAGCCCAGAATATAGATGTAAACTCTGAACCATCCAGGCTAGCTGAGCTGATCTCAGACCCAAGTCTCCCACAGAACAGGAAACAATTATAAAGATCACGGGCAGCTCCAATTTCAGAGCAGGAAGATCTGCATTTATAAAGAATTTGCATTTATACATCCCCCCATATTAAACGCTTTTGGATTAAGGTTAATTAAGCCGTTATACTGTATAAACATTTAGGGGTAAGTTGATTAGAAGGGGCTTTATATATTATTTGTATTTCTCTTCGGAGTGGCCTAAAAATTCAAAGTTAAGCACGGATCATTTAAAAATCATTGAAAGAGTAGCACATCTGTAATATTAGGTAAGACACGGATGCTCATTTAGGAGGACATTTCACAGGAGCTTAGGAAAAAGCCTTTTCTGGGCAGGTAAAATGCAACTGTGCAATCAAATCAGGAGCCAAGTCTAGAGTTACCACCACATTGTGCCATTGAGATAGTCTAATTTTGGATATTCTGTCTCTTGTCTTTCCCTATTTCCAGGTCAAAGATCGATGATGTTTAATGTTATTTTGCCTGAAAGCTTGTACCTTGTCCCTTTGCCTGTCCATAGCTTATGAAACATGCCAAGTGTTTGTTTTTCTTCCCTGCCACTTTCCACTTATTTTAATTCGCTGAGCACTTCCCTTCACACTCACACCAATATTTTGAATATAACCTTTCTCTTGAATGAGAAAATACTGTAAAGCTAAGCAGTATCTTGTATAAATTACATACCCTGCAAGTGAAGAGACAGGTGATGTCCAAATGAAGCAGAAAGGGCACAACTTAGGCACTTGTGTTACTCACACAGACCTGCAGACTCCTCCAGCAAAGTTGAGGGTGTTACCCTCACCATTCCAGTTGCCCCAGCCACCACTGTTCCAGTACTACAAGCGTTCTCTTGATTTATGCCAATAAATTATTTTGCCTGAATAAATTATCTTTTCTCATTAGTTAAGCCCGTATCCTGTCTCTGTTAGGGGAAGGGAACCACTAAAGAGATATGCAATCAGCTCAGTAGTGGTGGTTGTAAAACTGGTTTCACGTAAGATGATATCAGGGTTTGAATTTTCTTGTGCATGCCAAGAAGGTATATTTGCCTTTTCAATGAGATGTTTTGCCTGTTAAACATCCCATAAAATGCCAGTTGCAGAGTGGGAAACCATCTGAATCCTTTCTTACAGTCATTACAGGCAATCATAGAGATTGACGTCTAATATTTCTTAAAGAAGGAAGAAATAGTTCGACTAACACAGATGTGTTTGCTAAGCATCCTATTTTCGATAGAGGCTGACATTTTCAGACGATGCATTTGACCCAATTTTGCAGCATAATAAAATTTCTGTGGCTTTATGTTTTCATATACCACCAAGAAACTGAGAAAAGGTTGCCCCATTTAGGCCATTTGAAAAACTTACAGGAAAATGCACTCAGCAACAGTTTCTAAAGAATTATATCAAGAGTGGAGCAGAGAGAGACCAGAAGAGAAAGGGGATGGTGTGGGTGCGGGTGTGGGTGTGGGTGTGCTCTGAGAGAAGACAATTACTCAGAGGACAGAGAGAATTTGAGATAAGCAGGAATAAGAAGTCTATTTGGCGACACTGAAGAAAATAAATTGAATCAACCAAAACTTGAAAGGTTTGAGCTGATACGGGGAATGAGTGGAGAAAAAACCCAAATCAAAATAAAGCAACTCAGTGCTCAAGACTAGAAATCTGTGGGACACACAAAGCAACACAGAAATGGGTGCTCAATTTTAAGTAAATGTGCTTAAGTGCTCTGTTAAAAAAGAAGAAAATAGACAACATTTAAATGTATTTCTACACAGGAAAGTGGTGCATGTTATAAAAACTAAGACTTCAAAGAGTTTCCACAGAGAATGTAGTCCTTCCTTCAAAAACTGAAGCACAGAAAAACTGTAAATTTTCCTTTCAAACCCCAAATGTGTCTATGCAGACACGATATTCACGATCTGAATTCCTTCCTTTCAATATTGATTCATCAGTTTTGTTTGGAACATAGTAAAGCAAGGAGTCTCAAAATGTGCCATCGTTCTTCAGAGCGAGATCCTGGTGTAAGGCCAAATATGTGGACCAGTTAGGGAGTTAAGAAGAAAAATGAAAGTATTTCAACTCAGAAGGCACTTTTGCAATGTTCTTGTTTAATTGTTTTTTGAAGTGCAAGATTTCCGTTGTCCTGAAGGTTTTTTTAGTGTGAAAAAGAAGACTCTTTAGTAGAAAAATTTGATGACAACAATCACTTTTTCCCAGGTTTGTCAAATTTTTGAAGTGACTAATTAAAGTACCAAATTTTCTGTCCTAATGTATTTTTTTTACACTCAGATGCAGACCACTGACATTTCATGCACACAGGTCAGTAAGAACAACATCTTACTGTTAAAAATGAGCCATCTATTATGTCTCAAAACATAATTATAAATTAATGAATGCGTGAGAACTATCTAATCATATCTGGTTCTGATCTCACTATAGCTGTTCTGCAATTACCTGTTAGCACCATCTGAAATAGGAAAAAGGGGAAAAAAGAGAAGAGAACAGGGACTAACCCAGAGCCTATTATAATGGCATGGTATAAATCTTGCCAGAATTCTTTTGTTTTTTCTATCACAAAGATGACATAACAGATATTGGAGAGCATGGAAATGGCTAACAGTGATACGGAGTATGTAAATGCTTCTTATTTATAGAGGATTTGCATTAAGAAGATGAATTTAACAGCTTATAACAAGATACAGCATCATGTCTAGCGTAAAGATAGAGCATGCACTTTTGGTTACCCTCTATCCTAACTGAAAAATGAAAGGCAGTCAATAAAATTAAAGGGCAACTTAACTTTCTATTTCAATTTTTTTTTAACAGTGCCTAGCCAGTGTGACACAGACCCTTCTTTTAGTCAGGTACTTAATGGAATTGAAAACGGACAGACTGTTTAGCTGGAAGAGCTGGCATCATCCTAAATTAAATTTTAAAAAGTTTTTTTACCTAGCATGCAAATAAACCCTCATGCCCCAGGACAAAAGCCAGCCACTAGACGACAGAGGGCTAACGAGCAGCTTCCCTAACAGAGCAGTTATTCCAGAAGGCCCCAGCTCAGCAGTTCTTCGCTGCCTAGGAAGGCATGTTGAGTGGAAATGTTCAAAGGGGTAGAAAACAATTAGGTGTGTAACTCCCATCCAAAGATGGGGGAGGAGGAGAGGTGAATGCCAGACTTCCACCAGGCTGTTGAAAATCTTCCCATGCCTGAAGTTAAGCATGTGCTTAAATGCCTTGGACTTTCACAGCTGAGACAGGACCCTGGATTAGAGGACTCATGGAGTGGATCAAGCATGGGGAGCCCTATGCTGCTGTACAATAAAGCTGAAGTCTCCTTTCCTGTTGTTAATCTCTTTCCTGTCTGTTAGCCTCAAGGCACAGTGAAGAGTTAATTGATTTTCATCCAGGAAAAGAGGACTTCACTGAAAAGTGCAGTCATGGAATTTTTTATTTTATTTTAAGCACCAGGCACACCTGCCAGGCCCCCAATTATTCCTCAGGAGGAGAAAGTCTACTGTTTTTCCTGTGAGGAAACCCTCTGATCCAAGCACTTGGAGGTTTTTACCTCACCTATGCACTGTGTTAATCCGTATTCCCTTTTAAAACCTGGCTGCTGGTGGAGGTTTTGGGGTTGTCTGTCCTTTTGTATAGGTGTTTAGTGGTTAAGGTATTTAACCAGGGAAAGATAAAGCCAGGGCTAGTTTCCTCCTCAGCTGGGGGTGCTAAAAGTCCAAGGAAATGTTCCCTGCAGCTCTGCTGGCTTCCCATCAATGAGGGAAATTGGGATTTTGGGCCCCTTGGGCTGGGCATTCTTCCTGGGGACTAGCCCAGAAAAGGGGAGATTCCTCCACACAGCTCCTTTTTAAAAAAACATTTTGTGGGGGACCTGACCCTGGTGCTGAGTTCTGGGGCTCTGGAATTGCTCAACTGCCTTAGGAAGTGGAGTTGGTGCAAACATCACACTGGGCCAGAGCTACCCTCAGAGATGCACTGCATTTCTGAGGAGATTTGGAATTTGATGATTAGGAAGCACCATGAGGAACCAGGAGCTGAAAGGTGTTTCCACCACTTCGTGCAGCAGCATCAGATGTAAGGTTGAGCTCCCGCACAGGCTGTTGGACCTGCACTGGGATGTTGCCTCATAGCAAAATCTGGACCGTTTTGGGTAAAACCGAACTGCAAGATCTTCTTTGGGAGAGCACAGAGTGCTCCAGTAACTCACGGAAACCTACCTGTGCTGGTCTGAAAACTCTTCAAGTTGCCCCCCAGCCCTGACATAGACAATGTGGACATTGGGTCTTCAGTAGCAAAAATTTCCCTCTACCGATCGTCTCCTTTCGTATCTCTTTACACGTAGATGAAGTCTTAAATGTTCCAAATCAGTATAATTCTTATTAAGGTAGCTTGGTCTTTTTTAATGCTTTTTTTTCAGTCATGTTGAGCCACTACTGCAGTACTCTGACAGAATAGTTTTTATAGTTTTACATGGGGAAATGAGGTTTCTGTTGATGAGGCTTGAAATAACAACAACAACAACAAAAAAAAAAAAGCAAGAAAGCAAGAAGTGAAAAATAATTGTGCTAAATTCAAAGTTGCACAGGAGCCTATAATGGCTTTACATTTTTTTAAATACCAGAACAGGTTCTGTTGTGTGTCTTGTACCCCCTAATGGATTTTAACTTTATTACTATTCAGTTTTATTGGAACTAATCAGAAGACTGTAGGAATGAAAGGGCTCCCACATTACTGAAACAGTTAATTTTTTTAAAGCCAGGCTACTGAAGAGCAAGTTAAAAGGGAGGAGCAGATCAAATCCATGTGTGGGTCATTTAAGAGCTCAGTCTCATTTTTGAAATATAGATTATCAAGGATAACATGAATTCAGCACTTCTCTGTAATGTTTCATTCATTGATCCCTTAGGCCAGCAGCACCCGGCTGTAGAGAGATACGTAAAAATGAGTTTTAAAACTTTACCCTCTTTTAATATTTTATAACCTGTCAAAAGAATCAGTTAGAGGCTCTGCCTTCTCTCAAGTTCTGATATTGTGGCAGCAGATCTTCAGCAGAAATGTGTTTTTTCATACAACTAAATGGTAGTTGCCATGAAAGCACATGGCGAGTCATGACTCTGAAGAAATTCCTGGGTGAACAGTAGCAAAGGTGAAACGAATGGCTAACACCTGCCAAAACCTGCATGGAGAGTGCTGATGTCATCAGCAGTGCCATCACTTCGCAGGCAAAGCCTCCGCTCAGGTCTTGACAGGTAAGGGCAGGAGGCTACGACCTTCAAATAGTCTATTTTAAGATGCATTTTCTGTGTGGCCTTTATAAGTCTCACTGAAGCCTGGGCAGGACCCAGCCTTTTACTCATCAGGTCCTTATTTATGTTTATTTATAAGCTTTTCCATGGACGTCATCTTGTTACTGTGTGAGTGCATTATGTAAATTAATGGCCTTGTCCTCAAGCTTTGCTAGGAGTGATGAAAGAGCAATCCCTCGCTCTGACAACAGGGAACAGGGATGCAAGGAGGGGTGAGGTGACAGGCCAAGGTCACACATAGTGTCTCTTGTCCCCCAGCCTCAGCTTAAACTACTGCTCTCATTTTTGGTTAAGTTGTAGCTGTTTACTTTGGTGGGACCTGAAGTTTTCACAACTCTCCTCAGGGTTAAGTCTAAAATGTTTCTGGCATATCAATAGTGTGATAGACAGACAGACAGACAGGTACACATGTCCACAAACTTCAGGACTGAAGCTTCATGAGCTGTTTCACAGACACCCCCAGAGTACTGCTTGGAATGTTCTGTGAGCAATATCGAGAAAATGTCATCCAGTAGATGAAAAGCCAGACGATGAATCTCTGGCTTTGCACCATAGGCTGAGCACTGTAGGCTCAGTATGGGAGTATTGGCAATGTATTTAATTTTTGCAGGGTACTGCAAAACAGACATCCTGATGCTACAGGCTTCCTCATGAAAGTTTGAACAAAACACTTAGATCAAAAGAGGTTGTTCAGATTTTTATATCCTCCATGAAACAATTGACTTTTCAAACCTTGGTTACCCTAAGAATTCAATGATGAAACCATCCTCTGAAGCACTGGGAATACTCAGTCAGCAACACGAAGATGCTTAATATAGTTAAGTGCAATATTTTCCTGTTTGTCAAGGCCACTGTTTTGGACAAAACTGCACATGGAAGTACTTAACCCACACGACAGTAAAATACTAGCCATCTACATTATGTTGACACTTAATTATCAGTCAAGAAAGATCAGAAAACATAAAGCAAATCACAGGTAAGTTGAAAAGAAAAGCATATTGCTCTCATCTCTTAAAAGACTACTATGCTGTAGAATCAGAACTGAGGATCCATGCTAACTGGCGACTGATTTAAAGTTTCAGGACACACAGCAGCTGAAATTGAAAGTAAAGTGAATGAAGGTGATGTGTTTAGCCTCAGGAAGCATGGAATTAAACTGTCTGCTG
Organism: Rhagologus leucostigma; assembly: GCA_013397725.1. Lineage (NCBI taxonomy): Eukaryota > Metazoa > Chordata > Aves > Passeriformes > Rhagologus > Rhagologus leucostigma. The sequence goes on from VZTD01003784.1 coordinate 1,637,158, forward strand.
GTAGGAGGTGAGAGGGGAAAAAACTGGAAATGGAGCAGTCTCTTGTTTTGTAACAGCAACCTACAGGAAGGTGGTAGGGGGAAGGAAAGAGGGGGATGAAACCACTGCAAGATTTCCCTTCAGTGTACCTAGCAGGAGATTAACAGAGAATATGCTTAATTATTGCTTCCTGCCCACCTGCCTTGTTCTTTCAAGAACCAGAGCTCACTCAGACAACATTCACTCCCTTGGCAAATGCACTCCTAATGGAATTGGTTACAAATTAACCAAGTCAGTTGCTTCTTTTGCCTAGAAGGATTTGCAATTAATTCTGTCTACCTTTTTTTTCAGACCTGCTGGTGAACTTTCAGTTTCCGAGGATCAAAATGGGGATGTCATGCTGGGATAAATCAGTGTAACTTCTGTTCAAGGCAGTGATATTGCCTGTATTTACACCAGTCAGTCATCCATCAGTTCTGGATGATCAAATTCACTGTCCTATTTACTGCCTTCGGTAATTCTGTGTTATCCTAGCCAGTGCTAGATTTATTTTGTTAATAATTCATGGGTTGCCTTCAACTTATGACTCTCTGTGCTACACAAATGATATGGAGTAATTAAAATACCTTTAAAGCACCTTGAGTGCTGTTGGCAGGAACAACAGCAAGTATTTAAAAGAATATTTAATATTGTGCGCTGCCGGCATGCATGCTGGGAAACAAGCTCGCATTCCAGACCCTACCCTGAGCCAATCACAGGAGAATGGCTTAATTGGTTAATCATATAAATTACAGTCACTTAATCATTTTAATCACCATCAGCCAATTAGCTCGGAGTTATGGGCTCTGAGGTAACAGTTATGCAAATGTTTGCTCCACTGCAAGCTATTAACAGCCATATTTTCTATATCAAGCTGACAGTGACTGATGTGAAAAGGGAAGTGAAGAAAGTGAGCATTTGTTTAGTACAAACTTCTCCTTCTGATTAGAATGAAGCACGTTATTGGAACAGACTGAAAATGCAGCAGTTGTCTTTTTTCATCACAGAAAAAACCTTCCACTGGTTATGCTGGAATGGGCATGTTCAGGTGCTCTCCGAGGTATTTTTGCAGAACACTACCATGATTGTCCCAGTGTTTCAGCATCACTGTCACTTTTAATGAACCACTTCAATAGCAGGATCGGCATAAATCTTACTGGAAGTCTGCAACAGTGAGTGAGGGCTAGTTGGTTACTGTTTATCAAGAGTGGATAATTTTCCAGAACAGAGGCGTTACTGCATAACATGTGCCCCGTGTCTGCCAAAATCATCCCAGTTTTATACTCATGAAAGTAGTGGCATCATGCTGGCTTAAGTGGAGGTAGTTGCTACTCACAGGATCAGAATTTATCCCCAGCTCTTTCCTAAAGGTGAAAAAGTGCAGATAAGATTTTTCAGTATTTTATGGATCATTTGCATTCTTTGGGTAAAATGGGTCTGCACGACAAAAACCCAGACACAGGAAATGCAGAGCAGCAGATTATCTCTGATACAGCGCATTGGGGCTGGAATATACAAGACTTCTGTGTGATCAGATGTCCATTGGTATGTTTCAGGTTCTGTTCAGGAAATATATTACTCTGACCCGTTGCCAACTTGGTCTCCCTTGATAGTCATGCAGAACTTCTAGACCTTCATTACTATAGTAAAACTGATATGGGGGGGAAAGCTGGAGAGGAGTGAGATACTTTTTAGCATTACTATTTTATTTTTTATATTTATCAGCCAAAAGTACACTTAGAAGTCTAGCAGATAAAGAGCTGACATGATTCGCTGCAACATTCAGAAGCTTGTCACTGAAAGAGTGACACGTACCTCAGAGAAACACTTAGGAGTTGCGAAGACTCTAACACACATAGAAAATGCACTTGTTGTATTCGGTGTGAGAAGCCACAAGTCGTCCATTTTCAAAATGTCTCACTACCATCAAGAAGCTGACCTACAAGTTATGGAGGAAGGCTTCCATTAAACTCTACAATATTTTTATTTTTTCTTGTGATTTTTGTGTGTGTGTGTGTATGTTGTTTCCAGACATTTGGGGTTGCAAAGTTCCGTATTTGAAGCACTTAGAGGTGTAGCTACATAAACACACATATCACTGCCACCAGGGTCATGCATTATGGCTTAAATTAAACGTTCCTCTAAAGACATTAGTAGAAAGAATAACAACAGTTTTATGCTATGGTTATTTGAAGCCAGTTAGCCTGTTGTACTCTATAATATTCAATTAACAAATTATTACAACATCTATTAAAAATTTATTAGTCCTTTATCAGTTGCTCACAAATAGAACCGTAATGTAAAGCATGATCATTTTGGCTATTTAGATTAACAGTCACTTTGGGGAGATGGTGTATGAGTTATGAGTACTCTATTTCAAGACAGAGGGTCTGATCTTGTCAGCTAGAACAAAAAACCAAAACCCATACTATATTCAGAATCACAGAATATTCTGGGTTGGAAGGGACCCACAAGAATCATCAAGTCCAGCTCTTAAATGAATGGCCCATACAGGGATCAAACCTGTGTGAACCCAAGACCTTGGCATTATTAGCACCATGTTCTAATCAACTGAGCTAATTTCATAGTCAAATCAACACAGAAACAACCAGGGGCTGAAAAGACTGTTCTCAAAGTGTTTCCACTTCGGTGCAGAGGAGAGGGAAATATGTTCCTGGGTTTCAGCCCAGGCTCAGTGACGCTATGAGTAAATGAGCTGTGTAGGCACTCTAAGAATCCAATGAACCAAGTGCTACAAATAGGTTGCTACCAGTGAAATGCAAAAATACCTGGCAAAGCTGGGGGGAGAATTGCTGCTACAACTGCAGATGGGTGTGTACATGAAAAGTGACTGATGCCAACCAGTAAAGTCTATAGTAAAGGCAGCCAAGCCGAATGGCAACCACCCAGAGGGTAATCCCCTTCATAATAGCTCTGTGAGCTAGGAAAATATTTGCATACAAATTTTATGGAGGAAATTGAAATTGAGGTTAAAACCATAATCTTATAAAAAGATGAGACCAACCAGGGTTCTACAGTACCTACAGAGACAGGATCTGTCTGTGGCACACCACGTAAGCACAGCGCTGTGCCAGCATGGACAGCATGGCCCTAAACAGCTTGGTGATAAACCCAGATCTAAGGATCAAACCTCAGGAAGAAGACCAGGCTAGGAATTACACATCCTCTCTCTGTGAAGGAATGAAATGCCTCATTTCACAGTTCCATTACCCCAGTACTATTTCATCTTTCAACGACCTTGTTTGAGAGGAAATCCTGAAAAGTACCGAAGTAATACTTTTAATTTTCTGCCTTTAAGTGATATTTAACATTTCTGTAGCACCAAGGAAGCTCCTGTTGAGTAGCAGTATCTTTCAGCTGTGTTGACAGGATCCCCTGGCCTTTGCCATGCCCTCAGCAGAGATACTTATGCCTGGTAAGCACTGCTTGCTCTGTCAAGGTCGTTCCATAGCTTCAGAGACATGCTTTGCCTGAAATAAATTAATAACAAAGCACACCTATCAATATTTATTACAATTACTCAGGCAGAATGTAAAACATAGGCTTTATCCATCAGCAGACCATTGCAGTCAGACCATTGCTATGACCCCAAGACTAAGCCTCCAAAACCTTCAACCCTTGTAAATGGTGTCATGTCCTGTCAGAAGCAAGTGTTAGAGCTGCTCATCTGGTTCTGCAAGGAAGATGGAGCCAGGTAAGGAGTTCAAACAGGAGGAGATCTTCCTGCAGAGAAGAGAGAGAGTTGCTAGGGCTCTAGGGCTTTAGCAGCTCTGTTCCACTGAAACATTTCCCAATACCAAAGAGGAAGTGTGTTTGTCTAGGATACTCATTTATGCTATTAGGCTGAAATCTTCTAAAATCTTTCTATGACCCACATGCCAGAAGATATCTTTATGATGGTGGTTGCACAAAACCATTGACTTCTCTAGCCTGATGCCATTCAGCTTTCAAAAATAAATACAGCTGTGATTTTGTATGTGTCCATGCACTCTTTAAAAGCCTTTAGGAGAAGAAGAACATTATTTTCTTGCTAGTTTGTTGAATGATCATCAATTGTCATATTTTGCATCTGCCACTGGAAAAGAAAAAGGTTTTATGGATGTTTAAAAAGTACTTTAATGACAGGTTTTCTTCATTCCTTTACTAGTGCTATGGTTTTCCTATTCCTACATTCACTTCAGCCAAGCAGTCACAAGGAATGCCAGATCAGGCTTCTTGAAAATTAGCCTCAATTAAGCTAGGTGGCCTTTGATTGCTAACAATTAATTAGAAAGTGAAAGACAGATTTACAGCAAATTAGTCGATATCTGAACTTTTTTCTTCTTTATTGGTAAAAGAGATCTCTTTTCTGCCTGTTGTTATTTTTGATACTCCATTAAGGTGCCTGTATTTATGTCACCATGTCTCAATAGAAAGGCTTTTTTATTCTATTGACAAATCTGTCACTTAAGGAAGAACATAATACTGCTGCTGGTTTTACTGATTAATGGTAAGTTTGACTATATTAAATATGATAATGATCTTAATGTATTGTCATTTAGGTACACGATGGTGCTTGGTGTTTACTTGCAGGGAGGCCACACTGTACCATACCATTTTTTTCCATTAGCATGTTGAGGGTGAAGAGGTACATTGGTGCACAACCCCAGGGCAGGAACAGTCTCCATTCAGGAGCAGTGCTGTGCAAATGTCTTTCTCTCTGAGGTTTCTAACTTTACAAAGAACACGATGAATCTTTGACCCGCCTTAAGCAACAGCGTGCCTAAGGTGTGGCGTGCATCCCAAACTCGGTCAATATTTGTTTCAGGCATTTTAGTCCAGACGGGCAAGTTATCTGAGGTTGTGAATATCAACAAACACAGGTAGATGGCTAGAGTTAAATTCAAGAAAGAGTTGCAGCCCCAGTGAAAGTTTAGGCACTTCAGGGAACAGTGTGTGAACAGGGGCTTTCTGGATATCACTTTTGGCCTGAATTCCTGTTTGAGTTGAAGTTTGGGTGTTGGTGCATCCACTAGCTGTACTACTGGTTACAGCTCAGCAGCAAGGTAGATCTGGAAAAGATCCCAACGACTTCTGGTTTTAGAGGTCTTAAATATTTTTGGAAATCAGGCTCCATAATCAACTGCATAAAGACGAATTTTAGAGCCCATCACCAAAGCGCAGGCAGCCAACACGAACAAGATTTTCTGTTCTTCTTCCTCCCCATCTCCTCGTCTCTGACATCTTCACCAGGCTGCTGAATGGTATCCAAACCTGAGAGATGGGTGCATGAAAGAAGGTTGGTCTTTGCATGGCCTGCAGTTTGAAATCAGATACTCAGAAATTCCACAAAATCAGGAAGGAAAACAGTCAAACTCTGTTCTTTGGTGAGAGTCAAGTACAAAAAGCCATGACGCTCCTTCAAGCACCGGTATAACTGGGTGAGCCTTGTTTTGGGCTTGTCAAAGCATCAAGCGCACCCAGTAGCTATTTCCCTTTTCTACAGGATGTGTTTCCGCAACTGACAATGCAAAGTCAATGTATGACTGCAGATTTCTCGAAGGCACAGGGAACTGCAAACTCCCCTTTGACTGGCAGTGACTGCAGGTATGGATGTGAAAGATGTTTAAGGACCTTAGGGAAATTAAGACAAAATCACAGCTGTACTACTTAAGAAATATAGGAATAGAAAGGACATGGTTAAATTAATAGGGGTGTTCTGTTGTTCAGATCTGGGAACATGGAATACAAGCCAGGTCTGGGCAGTGAATGTTAAAGCAGCAGTAAAATGGGCAACATTAAAAGTATAAAAGGACTATTATAAACTCCTGGTTTAGCCTTCTTAATAAAAACTGAAAGCTTGCATTGCTTCCAGTAAGGGCTACTGAAAGTGTGACTGTGTTAGTACAGGTGGGGCCAGGGAGAGGGAAAGAAAGAGAAAACAGAGCATCAGGAGAAAGTGTGCTTTTATTGTCTGATTTTGGTTTTTATTAGCAAAGTTTGTAATGCAAAAAGGGTAGCTGGATTGCTCTACTTCACGTAGTGAAGGAAAGCCCGAGGAGTCCTCAGAGAGAAAGAAGGAACTCATCTCTTTTAGCATGCTCCATTTTTCATCTTTGAATTCAGAGATCTCAGGCCCCAGACAACATCTAAGGCAGAAGTCAAACTAAGGAGAAGACAGAAGAGTTTACTTTCTTCTTTTTGGTCTGGCCCTAAGGAAGAGGTCATTCAATGTCTCTTAAAGCTTTTTGACTGTGCATCGATGTAAGCCAAATTACCTTGGACTGGTTATGGGCTAAAGAAAGCAAATTCTTAGTCCACAAGAAATACGTCTGATCCTCTGAAAGGTTCCCCATCTATGCCTCTGTTGACTGCACAAGGGCCTTCATCAGCTATTCTTCCTCATGGAAGTCCCTTAGTTACATGCTGAACTAAGGTGCTGTGAACCTGGGGACACTGAGTGACCAAATGGGAACTTTTGTGATACTGTGAGTGGCTCTTGTCGGTGCCACTTTCACCAGAGACAGTAACCTGTTTTCCATGAGCGCTGGATTTCTAGCACCGTGTCACCAGTCAGAAATTCAAAGCGCTGAGGGCCTGACCCTACCCTGGACAGTGGCTAGAGACTTTATTATTAGCTTTTGACTAGGAGAACTCTGTTCTATTTGGTTTTTTTCTCATACACCATATGTTGAATCCACTGATGAATTGTCCCCTGAAGAACTCTGCCTTCTTCCCACTGCTCTTTCTCCTTTGACTCTTTAGGATAGCTTCTAAAATAATCATGAACTAGAATTAAAATAGCTAAAAATTAAACAGATGTTGACCCTGATCTTTCAACTGTTCCTTTCAATTTTAGTAACTCTTGTTAAGACTTTTAATGAGGGACATAGACTATTTTTATTATCTTAACTAATTCCAGTAATTTTCTAATTTGTGTCATGCAACTGCTACTACTGATTAAGTTAAAGCAGCTTTTTATTCTTAGAAAAAAGATCTATTTGTGACCGGCCAAGGCATTTGGTTTATTCTTGTGATCTCTGACAGAAATCAGGGTAAAATAGACAAATCACTGAAAGACCATTTCCCACAGTTTTGAGTTAGCAATGGGTTTAAATTGACCTAAGTCTTCAATAATGCAGGTGTGAATGAGGATCACTGAGTATAATTAATTTTTCCTTCCTCAGTGAACAGTACAACATATTTGTCTGTATGAATGTCTGTATTTACAGGATAGGGCTTCACAAATAATTTGGCAGATTAGATTCAGAGAAATGGTGTGACTTGGTAAAGTGAAGAACAAGGTAGAAGGTATACTGAGCACCTGCCCTCCCTCACAGAGCGTTCATCATCTTGCAGGATTAATCCCTTACTAAGGGTTGTTATGATTCACATTTATAATGACCAGCTCACCCTAATAAGAAACAAGCTACATTTCAAACTTTGATCCAAACGTAAATTGGCTGCTGGTCAATTGAACAGAAATTAGATCATCACTCACTAAGCCAAAGGCATCAACAATATGTTGATGTATTTCTCAATAGCAATTTCTCAAAATCATTCTGCAGCTGTAATCAGAGAAGGCAACAGAGGTTTGTTTCTCTGCTGCCTTTTAGCTCTGTCCCTTTCGGGTCCAAGAGGAGTCAGCTGTGGTCACGCTCCAGTGCATGGAAGCTCTGGAGAGCCGATGAAAAGAATCAGGCGACAATTTGCAAAGTCTGGTTCCTGATGCTGCAATCCTTAACTTGAGCAGGGTGTCATGCCTCCTATGCTGGGAGTAAAAGTCTGTTTCAGAGAGCTAGACAAAAACACATTATCAGCTGGAAGATAGGCATGGACAAGAGTAGGAATTTCTGGAGAGTTAGACCCCCAAAGATTATGAAAGAGTGGTAAGATGTTATAGGACAAAATGCCCTGATCAATCCTTGAATTTCAACAGAAGAAATTACAGACAGAGGTGGGGAATCGACATCAAGTGAGATACTAGTGCAATAAATACAGTTAATTGTATGTCAGGAACACATTGTAAAAGGCAGGAAAAGTAGCTGTTTGATCCTGTGTTCGTGAGTAATACATGTCTTACAGGTCTGTGATTGTTTACTGTGCATCATGTTCTCAGTATTTCCATTTTTATTTTATTCCAGATAATTATAAATGGCTAATATTCCCACAAGTACAAAGCTGCAATGATGTACTTTCATCTCCTTCTGAGGACTTCATGTCATTTTAAGAACAAGAAAAAGTCCCCTAACTACATCGTTTACTCCAAACCAAAAATATACCCACAACTGTAACAGACTACAAGAGTGTCTCCCATTCCAAAGGGTGTCTAAAGAATCCTGTCAAAGATCAAAGGACTGTGCAAAGGGTTGTGTGCATGTGGGAATCTGTGTGCAGTTTATGCACTCTGCTGGATAAGAAATGCTGTGAGCATGGCTGCAAAAAAAAAAAAGAAAAATAGAGTCCCTTTTGACTGTGCTAACCTGTTTTGTACCATCATTATCATCACTTTACCTTTATTTTGAACTGAAACATCAAGGATTCTAGAAAGAAAAATAATACTGGAGGGTGTTGAAACAGACAGTTTTCCATAAAAGGCATTCATTTCCAGTGGTCTAGCAAAGGCTGGCACTTGAGAATGGGAAGAGAACTTTCAGAGCCATAAATGATAACTGAAAACCCCAACCTGAGTTTCACTGTTCCTCTATCAACAAATAACTATGAAAACTGGTAAATATTTCTAGTAATAATCTTCAAGAATGATGATGGCTTAGTATTATAATTCGTTAGTTGATTAACTCACCTACTAGAGATCCAAAGGCCCAACTCTGCTGATGACTCATAGAAGTGTCAGTGTGATGCTGTGTGATGCAGTTTGTTTTTCCATATGCTTTCCTGAAATCCCTAGGAAATTACTCTCACAAATGCATATTAAAAGGTCTTTATTAATACAGCAGAGTTAATCAGAGTATAATCTAGGAAATGCCAGAAGTGGCACAACCAGCCAACTGTTACTCCTCTGAGGTGTTGCAGCCTCCACTAATAAAATATCACAACCAAAATTATAATAAAAAAGCAAACAGGTTTTTTTTGGGTCAGTCATGCTGTGCTCACTTTGAAAATGACTGCATGGTAAGGTGAGATCTTAAAAGTTCCAAACAGAAGCAATTAAGTTGGTGAAAGAAAATATAGCTATTTGCAAATCTGCCTTCTCCTCCTTCACTCTCCTGCACAAGAGTACTCCTAAGGGACCAGTTAATTTCTGCATGTGTATGTACTGTTCTTTAGGTCACAGTACAGCAGACTGAGACACAGAAGTTCAAGCCAAAATTGTTTTGCAATTAAGAAAGTGTTGCAAGGTGAAGTTGTGAGGGGAAATAATAAAAAGGAGGTCTTTAGTATCATAACTTTTTTTTTATTTCAAGGGGTCTGAAACATATGTTTTAATCTAAGAGACATACTTGAGATATATAGTTTCAAACTAGGTCAGACTTAGATGTTTAAGAGAACACATGAAAGAGGGGCAAAGCTATACACGTTGCACATTGTGTAATGTTTTGGTTTAAGGGTCTCTAGTTATCAGTGAATGTCTGATGTAAATTGTTATTAGTGATATACATTAATAATAAAGCCTGAGAAAACACCGATGCTTTTTAAGTAGCTCAGATTTTGAGCACTTTACAGCTAATGGAATCCCTGCCTTACAGCAAGGAATTACTCTCCAGCAGGCCAGTGAGATTTCTACACAAATTAAGACTTTTCCACTGTCACAGAGAACACTTTGGATTGAACCAGGGTCTCCTGAGTCTTAGCCCAACCTTCATAGCCCTAAGCAATTGTAGGTATACCCCTTCACGCTAACTAAAAATAGGCTAAATACATTTTAAATGGCAAGCTTTTGAGAATTGTATTTTCTCAACAACCAGCCATGGAATACAGAACAAAGCAGAGCCCAAGTGTTAATTGCTCCAACCCCATAATTAAATGCAGACATACTGTACTCTGACTGTGATTCTTGAAAGCATGCCCACTTGGTTTTCTTCCGTGCAATAAAAAAAGAACTCCATCAATATTTTGTTTGAGTAAATGCAGTTAGCAATAGCTGACGTGACAATAGGTTATTGGCATAGTTATGATCAGAAATGCCTTCATACATTAGCCACAAGCTAAAAAAAAAAGGCAGTAGTCGAGCCACTACAAATTATTCTGCTTATTAACATCCGGTACGCTCTAGAAAGCAGTGAATGCGCATGTGTTTATTTTGTGGTTCTGTTGGGGAATGGCCCTGGGATCAGATTTAGTGCATGCCTGTCTGGATGAGCCCATGCACTTAGTTGGACAGATGCAAGCCTGTCTGGCCCAGAAGTCAAACACTCACATCAGCACAGCACCATGAGCAACCTCGTGTGCGTTGCTTCTTTGCTGTTATGTCTTCATAGGTCTGGACCAAAGGCAAACCTCCACGCACCCGGACCAAAGCGTCTGCAGCTGGAGCCAGCGTCACTCCTCCTCCACTCGTGTCCTGTGATGCCAGCTAGCACCAACAGCTTTCACTCGACTGAGAGCATGAGAGTCCTGTTATCCCTCTCCAAGTCTGACCTTCACTGTTGGCTTTATTTAGGAGCTAAATGAAAGCTGAATATTTATGATTTAGATGTGCCAAGATCGAGACTTTACTTTCCAATTAATTTCAAGTGGTTGGTTTAATAAACAAGAAATCCCTTCCAAAAATTGAATCAACGCGTTATATGCCTTCAGGGCTTGGACCCCCTAGGCTACCTTCTGCTTATATTTTATTTGCATCCTGCACATTTGCTTTGTAAGTGAGCGTCTAGGTCTGCAAGGACAACCAAAGCTGAGATTTTGCATGATTACTCGTGGATGTTTAAGTCAAACACCAAATTTAATAGACTGCTGTTAAATATGGGCAATAATTTTCATTTCCTTTAGAGGGTGGGCAGCATTAGGGCATTGCTCTTGTCACCACCTGTATGTTGGTGAGGTCCCCTCCTGTGGGCAGGAGGGCAGGGCTGTTGTTGCTCTCACTGGGGAGGGCCCTCTGAGGAAGCCCTGGTCACATGCTTGCACTTTGGAAGTGCACTGAACCAAAATACAGATTACCTGAACCAAAATGCTCACAGTCCACCTCCTTCCCTCCCCCTCAGCACCACCTATCCTTTGGGCATTTACCATCTGTTTCCAGATTCCCATGCAGAGAGGGGTTGAAAGCATTGCTACACTTAACATCCTATGCTCAGTGGACTTTGTACCACAATGGTTTCTTCTGTGCCCCAGCAGTACTGGCTGGTAATTTGAAAGTTTCTTTATGATCCCTGCAGAGTGAAATAAACTTGTAAGTGAGAAGTAAAGCCTTGTGCCTGAATAGTGCTATAAAGCTGTTTAACTCCAGCAAGTTATACAATCCCAAATAACATCCCCTTGGGGGCTGAGTAAATTCTTGTGGGAGAGGAGGAGGAGGATCAAGATACTGTGAGGGAAATGCTTGGTAGATGCTCTGCTGCCTGTGGCGTCAGGGCTTTTCCCTGTGATGCAGACCGTGCATCCATTGTTCCTCCTTCTGCAAGCCTCTTGGTTACACACCCCACTGGCAAAGCTGTTCTCTGAGATTGCAAAGAGGTCTTCCGACTTTCATTTGAAGCTTCAATGTATCTCTCACTCCAATCTGACGGTTTCCTGAGCAGGTATACCTGGGGTTTTTCCCGCCTTGGTACCCAAATATAATACAGCTAGTGAATTAATCAATGAACTTTTTCCTCCCGTATCAGCACTATACCCTACTGTCACATTTGCATTCTGTTTTACATATTTCCTTAGAAATAAGACACTAAACCTGTGGAACCTGTGTGTGCTTTAGGGAGTCTCTGACACAATCCAAACGTCTTCCTGGAAAAAACCATAAACTGTTCCTTTCTAAATTTGTCCTGTGGTTTCAAACAAGAAATATAATTCTTCTGAAGCTGTTAAATATGATGCCATCATTGAAAGGCAGATGTGGGCTCAACCAAGAGGCAATAGCATCACTTTGAACAGGTAAACCATCCCTGTAAACTGCCTTAGAAATTCCTATTAATCCCAGTAAATAATACTATTAGTTCTATATCCAAACTGTTTTAGGCTCATGGGAATGCAGGGAGAGAGCTGACTTCACCAGTGAGAACTGCAGCCATTATTTTGGCAGCATTGAACCTAGATTTATGGTATTCCATTAAGAAGGAATGCATTAACTCTACAACTGTCACCACTGCATTGATGTCAAAGGAAGTGCTCTGCCTGCCTTTGCTGACTTGATTGATGGAAAATAGTATATCAGTCTGATTGCTCTCTCTCTGATGAGAAAGGCAAGTATCCTGGACCCCTGAAGCTATAGCAGAACTCAATTTTTTTCTACTCTTGGCGAATTTTCCTGCATTCTTTGGCCCCGGCCATGGAAAAGGAAAAATAATACAGCTGACTTTTTTTATATTGCCCAGAGAGGAAGCAACCCAACAGGCAGAGCAATGCAGTTGAACCCGTCTCGCCTTCCAGTCCGGTTCAATTTCAAGCTTCAGCTTTGCACAAATGCTTTCAGGAGTGGGCCAGACTTGAACAGCAGACTCAAACAACTCAACATACTTGGAGATCTCTGCAGATTGAAACTCAGACAGAATCTGGATTGCAGGACAAAGATTTCTTACCATGGATCCACTCTCCCAGCAGACTGAAAAAATATTGGCTTCATCTCTGGTGAATACTTAAAATAGCACCTATTCCTGTAGCACATTAAAAAGGCACTTATTTTTTGCAAAGCGGGCAAGTTCTTCTTTTGCTCTTGAAGAGACAGAGAATTGAGACACACAGGAAATGTCTAGTGAGTAAAATAACCAGGGACCATGCTCTGGCCCTGAGGCCAGGCAGCACAGCACGGCTCAGCTCTACATACCACACTCTCTTCTTTCTCTTCCCCACCCCCCAGACTTGGGGTGTTTGAGTTGAAATTGCCTGATGGGAATGGACCCTGGCACATGCTCTCCCCTGAAGCGTGTCTGTGTGTTGTTTGGAAGAAGGGCAATCAGCACAGCAATCTCTGTGCTTGGGAGCATGCAGGAATTACAGACCATGGAGAACTGCCGGCCTTCTGCTGCTGCCCTGCTCTGCCAGCCAAGGTAGGCACAGCAAAAGGAGCTGTGTGTCCTTTTACGGCCCCTTAAAGGACTTGGCAGAACACCAGCATTCGAGTCCAGGAATACGATCCTTGAAACTCTCACCTAAACCTGCTGGCATTTCAACTTCGAGCAGCAAGCTGAACCAGGTGGGTAACATTCTGCATCTGTGAATGTCACCAGTCACTTTGGTTGTGGCGACCCAAGATGATCGCCTTTCTGCTCTGAAAGTTGTCAACAAGATCATGGAGAGCACCACTGTCAGTCAAGTCAAAAAAGCAGTGTCAGGAGAAGGCAGGATCCATGATCAGCTTGATTACATTTGCAAATGAGATCCCCAAGAGTACGCGCATACACGCACGCACACACAGTCGGGGCGTGCACATGTGCACGCACACTCCAAGAGACAGTGCCCAGTAAAACGTCTCAGGACCATCTGCAGCAAACAGGTTCTGCAAAAACCAATGCCAAGTGATGCTCCCACAATCACACTGCGGGGGGGCTTCCCATGTCTCCTCATGTGCTCCCTTCGGTAGAAGGCCCAGTGGTTATGTTGCAGACCAAGGACTCAAAAACTCTGAATTCCTCAAACACCAAAAGGACAGGACCACAGCTAGATTATATCCCATACATAAGAGAGAGAGGAAACAGTAAAACATATTTTTTAGAGTTTTGTTTTCACTTTGGATCAAGAAGTAAATTCATATTACGGAAGATAACATTTCATCAGCTTCTTGCCCATACACATCGATGGTTTTGATCCTATGGATGAAAAAAAAAACTTAGGATGCTTTCAGTTAGATTTCTTTCTGTGTTATTATTAGAAATCCTCCCTGTAGACTTAAAACTAATGTTCTCTTTACATAAATAATCTCTATTATTCATAATATTTTTGGCCTGAAATTAGTCCTTCCACAAAACCTTCCCATCTCAGCTGGGAAAGATTAGTCTCTTTACTGTCTTTCCTCACTGCCCTCTTCTGTTACTAATCTGCTCATACTTTATCTCATCCAAAAGCAAGAGGCTTACACTGAATTCATTAATCAGCGTTTCGGGAGTTAAGATGTGGGGAAGTCTCACCCCTGCACATCCTCTCATCATTGCTGTGCTTATCATCATCTTAAATTGGTTTGTCAGCTAGCCACTCACCTAAGCTGATGTTTCTTGCTATACCAGCATTACAATCTCCATAAGAAATAATAAATTATGGCATGTTGCAAGGTTCATACACTATTGAGCCAAAAAAATCACTCAGAATTTTGTTGCTGACATTTGCCTCACAGTATCTTGTAAAAATGAGTGTTTCTAATTTAAGTTTTTATATTTTTCTTCCAATCGTTTTCATTCAAGTCTCATACTTTTATTAAATGTGAGCTATGGAGCTAACTCAGTTCACTGAGTTATTTCAGAAATTATAAACAAAGTTTATTCCAGAAACCATAGTACCTTGATTCTTTATCTTCTAAAATGTATTTACGAATTCGTTTTCTCTAAATAGCTCCCATGTAAGAAGTGACACTGCAGCCATTTGGTGGTGTTGCTCGAGGGCTGCTTATATTCACTGCACAGGAAGTTCAATGTGAGCCATACAGAAAAGGTTATAAACATAACTATGTACACAACAGTTTGAAAACAGGTCTTTTCCACAACAGGGAGCAGATTTTTCTCTATATTTGCTTGATCATCATCTTGCCCTTCCTAATACACTTAGTCATCACTGCTTTACAGCACCAGGCAACGTGATTCAGCAATCTTCAGGCAAAACATAGCACAGATGTGTTTGGCCAGTCTGCTGGCTAATTGATAATATATCAGCTGACAGTCTGCAGGGGCACTGGCTGCAGATGTCTCTCCTTGACAGCTGTGATGACCATTATGAGTGTATTAAACTTTAAATTTTGTATTTTTGTAAAGAACCCTGATAAGCTGATGGACATTTAAATATTCTGAAATAGATGTGCTAAACATATTCCTGACTATCAGATTTTACTACCAAAATCTGCAGTTGCCAGGGCCTTCTTTTTTGTATACTCAGAGAAGTATAGATGGAAAGAAGCAGCATAAACTTTATTTGATAATATATGTTTTTAACTGTTTGCATAAACTCTGGTAGGAAACCAGAAAACCCTGTGCAGCAACCTAACGCACACTCATTTCTCTGATTTCAGACTTTCAAATAACCATTGGCAGGACTAGCAGAACACAACGAGCATCTGTGTCTCTGCTTTGGTTTCTATTGCCATGACAATTATCTGTGTGAAACTGGTTCATTACAGTAATATGTGCTCCACCATAACAGACCTAGTCAGTTTGGTACAATGACTCTTCAGAGGATTTAGCTTTTTATTACACTGAATCAAAACAAAAGAAGCAATCTGACTGTATGGCTGACTCTTGAGCTGGAACATGTTTTATCCATTCATTTTTCAACATGCTTTCAAAAGTGTATTGCATAAAGTTTGTTTTAGCTATCAAAAAACCCTATCAAGATGTGTTACTCATTTTAAACAAATGTTCCTATTGTAGTGTCAGATCTACATGTTTTTCTGGCTCTGACTCAGATTCTTCATGGGGATCAAAGCGATAAAGTTCATTACATCAGAAAACTCACTTAGATCAACTTACAGTACTTCAATGAAAGTGAGTTTCCTTTGCTGGAACAACTTAAAGCGTATGCATATATTTTGATGTTCCTGGTTGCAGTCTTGTGATTTTCTCAGCCCAAATACTCTGCTTGTCCCCAGAGACACAGAAAAAGTCATGCAAATATTCCAAAGTTATGCCCATAACATGCCTCAACAAGAGGCAATGTTGAAAGTTGTAGCTTAAACAGAAATTGAAGTTATTTAGCACTCTACCAAGAGCTTGAATGCATCTTTGAGGAAGTTTTTTTACTGTTTTCACTGGGTTCATGATTTTGGCAGCAGGCAGACACAGATTAGGCTGCATATTTAATGAGCTATATAATTTTGGGTCTGACATCTTTTCCCACAGAATATTGTCCTACTGTTCAAACAGTACCATTCCTTTACATCTCCTTACCTACTCATAAAAATGAAAGTAAGATAGAGTAAAGAAAGTTTTAAACCATTTTCGATGGAAAAATGCAGATCCATCCATTGGAACATTTTATGAGAATATGCCATTTACATAAATTTTACAAAGGTTTGAGGGATCCAGAATAGAGTGGTTGAGGGAACAGGGTAAACTGCGAACACACAGGATGAAATTCCCATCCAATCACATTTCCTGGGTTTGCCTCAGCTGTTAAAATGCTGACTCTTCTGAGCTGGAATTTTTTCTTTCCTTCAAAAGTAGTTGAGCTTGAGGCCTCATTGCATCGCAAGACAAAAACAAATGACAAACATTGGAATTTTTTCCCAGAAGAGAATTATTGTTTTCCAGGCACCCACACCTATGTAAGTGAGTAAAACTGATGGCCCCATCATCTTTTATTTGCACAAACCTTGTGATGTTATGTCACCTCATTTTGTTGGACAGCATTTCTTCCTGAGCTGATCCCCATAGCTCATAATTACTAGTCAACCGTGTTTTCAAATTCTTAAGTATTTCTGCCAGCAGTTGCTTATCACAAATCTATATATCACAAACTGTGATACAGCTGTCTGAGTTATCCCCAACTTAGCTTTTTCCACCACTTTTAATCTCTGGAGGGGAATTTCCTTTGACAGGCCTACCTGGACAGAGCCCCTTTCACAATTGCCAGTTAGAAAGTACTTCCATTCTGTCCCCAGACAGATCCTACAGTAAATGGAAGAGATGAGGCAAAGACAAGACTTGAGGAATGAAGACTGGTTCATGCCATGATTACAGGGAGTACTGATCAACTACTATATTGCCCAGACAAGTGCCACCAGCCTGTGTGACAGAAATGTGCTGACCTGTGCAAAGATAAGTAAAGTACTCAGCAAAACGGATTATCCCAGAGCTACAAAGTGATGCGCTGAAGGCATGTGTTTCCCTGCTAACTGTGAGTAATGGTAAACGACGCGTGGATAGTTTAGGTCTAAGCCTAAGTGCTGCCTAAGTACCTACACAGTTTTGCTTACCAAGTGAGTCTTAAAAATCACCAGTGAAGACTTGTAGAGTTATGCTAAATAGGGATCAGTAAAGCTACAGGGTATATATCACTTTCCTCTCTCTCTCTCCTTCCAAACCTATTTCTGTGTCTGGTATTAAAACCAAGCCCCAGAGAGACTACCAGGCATGAACCCCTGCTGTCCAGGGCTTACCACTAAGTCATACTGGAAAACTTAAATCCAACCCCTCTGCTCCCTCGTCTTTCACAAGCTGGGGAGAAGAAACCTATTTCAAAATGAAGGAAAATATGAGAACCTCAGGAAAACAGGTGATTTTATGAAATTTTTTACAGTGTTGAGATGAAATCTCACTGGAGATCCTTAAGGAATTTCATTGCCACTAAGCCAGAATCTGAATCTTAGACAAGGTTCAGCCTTTAACTTGAAGCCCAAACCTTGACTTAGAGGTGATCTTGACCCACATCTGGTCAACAACTTCTGAATTTCTGTATTAAAGAAGCCTTGAGCTATATTATTTTCCTTTTATTGCTGATGTGCTCTTGATTATAAAGTTAAGAAGAGAGTGTTTTCATTTTATTATTATTATAGTACCTTACATTTATATGGTATTTTTCATTCCCCAAATTCTTAACTGCTTAGGAACCTAGACAAAAGGATCTCAATCCACTTCTGAAGAACAACTCTTAATGCACTACCATACAACAGCTGAGTAGAGGATGTTCACCAGAAGTCTTTAATGACAACAAAAACAAACAAACAGACAAACAAACAAGACCTTGGTTTTAAGTTTCACCCAAAACACAGCAGCTCCACCAGGGTCCTAAACTCCAGACTGAGCTGGCAGTTCAATTCTAACTCCAAAGAGAGACTGCCATCTACTAAATCACAGCTGCCACTTGCAGCAGCACCAACACATTCCTCAGAGCCCTTCTCCTCAAGCCCTTGTCAGCCACAAATCCACTCCAACCTGTGAGATGCAATATGCCTGTGCTGGAAAGTGTATGAAAGGATGGTAAAGTGGAGAAGAATATCAGAGAAAAGATACTTGCCACCAATCTACACTTTCTTCTTGCCAACATACAATCCACCTGTCATCTCTACTTTCAGTCATCATCCTGTTTATAAAACACACATAAAGGGACTTGCTTAAAACATAATACCACTGAGGCATAGAAGTCAAGCTATTAACACATAAAGCTCAATCAATAAATTACATTAATTCATGGATTGATCACATAATCTATTTTAAAAATAAGCATAACAGCCCCTCTGGTAATACAAAACATGAAAAAACATACTTTTCAAATTATACCTGAGTTATCCCTCTCCCCAGAAATCCTAGGCTGATCCAATAACACTGGCAATTCAGAGGTTGTCTATTTTTTAATGGAGTGCATCAGCAAAAATAAATTCCTGAATCGACCAGAATATTTTTATAACAAATTATCTAAAAAACCTCTTTGCACTGTGCTAAAACTCAGACTTAGGACCTTTTTCAGTTACCAACCTTTTAAAAACATGCAGAGATGAAAAGCATTAATTCAAATATTTGTACGGTATATAGGTATGGAAGTCAAATAATGTAGGAGCAGAAAGTGAAAAAAAAATTGCTGTAAGGGCAGATGAGAACACCAGGAAACAAAACCAAAATATGTTTCAAAGGACAAGTTTTGCAACTGCCAAAGCTGGAGGCTTTAGCAAGGCTAACTATCAAGTTGGGAAGCCTAATTTTTTATATGTCCAACTAGATACACCTCCAGTTTTCACAAGAAGTCTTGAATTTGGCACTTCACATTGCAAATGTTATTCGAAAATTTTTATGAAGAGTGAAATTTAAGGAAAGACAGAATGAATTCTTTTTGTGGATTGTATCTATGATGGAAAAGCAGCAGACAAAATTGAGTATTTGTTGCAAGTTTGAGACTCAGACATTTTCCTTTTCCAAGTAGAAGGCCATAAGAACAATACAGGAATTGGGTCCACTTGCATGAACCTGGAAAGCCATGAACACTATATCAGGCTAAGGCAGCTGCAGATCAGGAATCCCAAGTGATAAGCAGCAGTAATGCTGGAATGCAAGAGCTAATGAATTGAGTCAATTGAGTCTCATTTAATTCCCTTCAACTTGTAATACATGTCTCCTGTAAGGTAATTTCTTAAGAGCTTAGCTTGATCCAGAAAAATTAAAAATACAGCACTAAAACAGGAGAAGGAGTATCAAGTCAGCCTTTTCCTTAGTAAACTATGCAAAACCTTACTGTACTATTAAGGTACACAACCCAATTACTAAAATATGTAAAACTGAAATAATAAACCTGTAGTTTGATTAGACAGGGATATAAAAGCTGTGGTAGTAAAATCAACATTTGAATCAATCAAGTTTATGAAAATTAAACTAGCAGAGCCTGCATATATTACTTAAGCATGCAAGCGTTACTAAAGCATTCAACATTTATTAGGGAAAATAGTGGAAGTTTTGTTTTTATCTAGAATGGCACCATACACAGGCATGACCTTTGTCACCTCCTCCATGCTAAATAAGTGAGTTTATCACGCTGAGTGGTAAATGACCTTTCATTAATTTTCATTGTTTACTATTTCCCATTTAAAAGCCCCCAAACTTTCAGGACATTATTTCTGGTGCTGCATTGTATTAAAAGAATCATAATTTTACCCATGCAAACAATGACAAGCATTTTTTTCACTCACTTGGAAAGTGCAAAAGAAGGCCCACCCTGGCCAGACTGCCTAATTTGGGCTGAACACAGAAATGTTGTTTCTGAGCTATGAATACCTTTTTCTACGACAGAATTCCGTAGCGTTTCTGTAAGTGAAGTTATTCAGGTTGCTGCCCTGAAGCTTTCTCAGTTTTCAGACTTCAGCCTCTATTGGTTGCAAGAGAAAAAGAAAACCCAAAATTAAAATTTCAGGTCAGTCTTCATATTTCATTTGCAAAAATGCAAATGAAAAATATTCATTTTGAATCTGAATGCACCAAAACAGATGGAATCTGGATAATTTCCCCCCATGTGTTCACATTTCTATCACAAGATTGTTTCATACACAAAAGCGAAGGGTCATATATTATGCAAATGGCAATACGAAGAAATGCAGTATCAAGCCTGAGAACCCATCATGTGTAACAACACCTTGAGGGCCACTGTCAATTGCTAAAAGAAAAAAAGGTGGATGCTGCCTAGGGATGCATATCTGCTCTGTTTATGGCCCTTCTGCTTCCTTTATTATCCCAAATTGACACATTTTCCTTGATCTCTTTCTGTTGCTCCAGAGATCCATTCAAAGGTTATTTTCCCAATGAGGAAGCAAAGCTTTAGGATTTTTTTTAGGCTTTTAGACTTGTTATCCTGAGTTTAGCAACTGTAAGGCTAATCCATCCCTCTACTTGGAGGGGAGATATCTGTTCATCTGCTGACCACCTTAGTATTTTTTTCAACCCTTCCCTGTGGCCCTTGGCAACAGATTTGAGTCTCTTGTCTTCATATCAGACAAGGTAGGCTATCTCCTCTCAACCCTGACAAGCGAAGTCCAATTGCTTGAGGGTTTAAAACAGTTAAAAGGGACATGGGATTTTTACTCCTTTTTTTTTCCCTTCTTAGTAGCTGCTATTAGCCTTACCCTCATGTTTCAGTGAGTTTTCTCCCAGCAGGGAAACTGCCTGCTGCAGGGTGCTTTGTTGCTTTCATAAATCTCTAATTAGGTCCCTATCTGATTTAACAAGAAGTCAATCCTGTCCCCAGTCATCTTGAAAGCTTTACAAATCTTTGCTTTTTGAAGATCCCAGTGAGGAAACAGCCTTCTACCTATCCCATAACTAATCTTTTTTACTTGCTTTGAAGGTGTTCCCTATTACCTCCTGTCTAAATAAAATCGGAGCAATTAAATAGGAAAACAATGTAATGCACATTTGCGTGCTCAAAGGACGTCTGTCGGGTTGTTAGGAATGGTTCCTGACTGAGGACAAGGCCTTTTACTGGCAACAACAGGGTTCATTACAATTCCACAACGCTTTGGCAGTATCAGTATATTATTTGAATTTCAGAACCTTTGGGTTTTTTCTTGGGATTTTTTGTTTGTTTGTCTTTAAAGGGTTAATTTACTTTAATGTTATCCAGAAACCACAATTCTAGAACTGACGAAAGAGGGCCACCAGTAGAATTTTTTAACATTTTCTCCACGCAGATGTTGGTTACTTCTTGTGTAGCAGGTATAGGAGAAAAATGAAATGAAGCAGCCTTTTAAATGTTGGAAACAGTCTGGAAATCGAGACCAGTAGAGTACAAGCATTGATTGTGCGCCTGAGTTACACCCCTGGGCTTTTAAAAGGAAATGTAACATTTCCAGAGTCTGAAGACATTATTGCTGTACATGTAACACAAGTGGGATTAAGAACAAGCAGTTTCCCCGATAGCAAACATTGAAATAGTCATACTCATGTTACACTCCTCCACAACTTAGACGAGCACTTCTTTCATGGCTTTTGACCCCAAGAGAAGCCCATCTTAACCCAGCGTTGCCTGTGAAAGGCCCACCTTTCTCTGCAGCTTTCAGGTCAAATGCCAGGGACTTGACTAGATAATTGCATCTATCATGAAGCCATGCAAAGCAGGTTGTGAGAGGTGCTGAGCGCCCTCCACTCACTGACCAGGCCAGCAGAGAACTGGAAAAATGTGTACAAAACAGTAAGAGAGTAGGAGAGGAGACTGGAGTAATTTCTTGGCTTGCTTTTCTTGTCATACTCTTCTGTCCACATCCATCAGTTATTCCTGTGTATGACAGGAGGCAGAGCTACCTGGTGCCCCTGACCTGGTACTTTTCAATTCCTACACTCTTCAAAGAGAACTGTTTCATAGGAATCATTTCACTTTAATTAAATGAGCAGACATTAACATAGGAAATAAATCACAGCATTTATTTCCACGAGGTGCAAGCTTCAAACTTCTACAGATTTCTTCTCCAAGCAATGCTATAAGCACTCCTGAGTCTGACCAGGGAGGAAGGAAAAACTGGAGACACAGCTGAGAACATGAATAATGTCCCTAAGAACTTCAGTTCTTGATATCATTAAGAAGATAGACCCAGAAATAATTTCTATTGCTACGACATAGCAGTAAGTGCCAAAATCCATCAGAAATGCACTTGTATCCCACATTTAGCTATCACTGGGTGTTAATACCACAAATCATTAGCACAAAAGCTGAAAAAGCCACCCCAAATCCTAAAGGACAAATGTATTGAACAGTAATTACTGCATCTTAACAAGGCCAGAGCCTCTGTTTAATACTGAATGCAAAGAAGATGACAAAGGTGCTGTCATGCAGCCTGCAGCGATCCTGACTGTGAAACCCAGTAGCTGGGTGATGAGCCAGCATTCCCAAGGATGAATTTGTCACTTTTTCTTGTGAACTGTTCGATGATAAATTACTGTTGCTCTCAGCAAACAGCACTTTTATTTTCCTCACTTGAATTTTTCAGGCTTCAGTGTTGAAAGCTGGAGGGGAACTGGAGGTTGCATCTCACTACAGGACTGCCAGTCTTAAACATGTTATAATAGGTCTGTTCTTCACCTCATCTTTTGAAAGCCAGCAGACTCACACTTGCTCAGCACAGTTCTTCAGGACCTTTTTCCACACACCAAGATGTGGCAGCAGGATGCCACTGGCATGGTTTCTCCAGGCAGGGTCAGGAAGAGAGGTGCCCTTGGTCAATGTAGCAGCACTGGCAGAAGCTCCAAAACAGGTGACGTTCCAGCAGTAAAATTACACATCTGCTGGTGTAATCTGTCCGCAGCTGCTCAAAGCACATCTTTGCCTATCATAGTGCACGTATGTGATGAGTGTTTTCCAGGCTGTTGTTCTTACTGCGTCACTAACATATGCCCTTGTGCATTTGGCCAGAACACTCCTGGAACTTCATCCAGGATCACATCCAACTTTCTAATGTGCGCATATCTCTAAATATCAAAGCTAGCCATCTTATCCTAAAAGTAACACTGGGACATCACCAGTGCTAAGGAGGAGCACTAGGATATTGATGTGCAAATGAGCAGACTGTCCGAAATCTCAGGTTAACTCTAATTTAAGAGCTACTTGGTAGAGAAATTATCAGACACAGCAGGTCACTTCTTTGGAGCTTGGTTTTGCATGTCAATACACAGCATGCTCCCTCCTTAAAGGTAGATGGTAACTGAAGGGGGAACATAAGGTAGCCAGGGGCTCTTTGAGGAGGGTCTTTATGAGAATAGAGACTTAATTTTTTGGGGGGTACAGTGTCTGGAAAATGCCTGCACATTGAACATGCAAACTAACTGTGGAATAAAAATGAGATTGTCACCCGGCACTGTTTTGGAAGCGGATCAAGTCCATTGCAAGGGACTTTCCCATGTGCAAGTGCTTTTGATCTAAATCAGAAGAAACAAAGAAACAAAGTATTAAAGCAGCTCATCAGCACACTAAAGGCTCAGGAATCCTGTGGAAAAAACTGTAGATACATTCACACATTACAGCAATACTGATGTCATGTGTGACAGTGACGGCGCTATAAAGCAGGGGGTGGAGGAGTACACCTATTTGTGATCCCACATAAACCCCCCCATGAACGAAAGAAAACAAGCAATCTATTAAAGTATATTGGATCTGTTAAAAAACTTGCATTCCACATTAAGATAATAAAAGAAAACAGTGATATTTCTGCTGCCTGGCTCTTACCTCCTGTAAGGTACATTGCATTATTTCCTAGCAATGACAAACAAAATTGAACATTTCTCCAAAGGTCACATCTATCACAGTTTTTATTTCCTCATTTGATTCAGTGTATTAGGGTCTTGTTATTTTTTCTTTTTTACCTCTTTGGTGAAGTAAGTCATTCTTCCTCTGGAGAGAAACAAAATGTTATTTATAGAGCTGAGTGAATATTTCACAGCAAATAGCTATCCAGTCAATTCAAATTCTCCTTCTGTTCGTTATTTGTTTATGATCAGTTTGCTATTTGTTATCTCAATTTAGGGATACTATTTCAGCCTACACCAACGGAAGATTTAGGCTGTCACACGCAAAACCATCGTACTTCATCAAATTACAGCAAATGAAATTATTGACTGTTAAATTCTAAGTACATTCTTCTGCCATTAGCAGAAAAGTTTTCAGATAGGATATCACCACTACATTCAGGGTGGCCTGGCAAAGTTTGCCTTTCATCTTAATTAAGACTTTCACAAGTCACAGGGCCAACAAAACGAAAAGATGAAATTACAGCACCCAGCAGAGTATCAGGCATAAAGTCTTTCCCTCAGTAATAAGCATTTACCTCACAGTTAAAGCTACTGCACATGAGGAAAAATTTCAGCCTTAGACCTCTGTCTCCTTTTACACAGCTGGGTCGGGAACTAGCACAGTTCTTTCACCTAGAGTCTGTTTTTTGCTGGTTTTGGTTATTACAGCATGAATAGAACAAGTTAGTTTTATTTCAGAAGGGATAGTTTACTCTGTCATTGACGCTTTGGAGATCTATACGGTTGTGAAGTGGAACCTTTGTGGGCAGAATGTGAGCGAAGCCACAGGTTTCTAACCTCACCATGGCATAGAGGAGCATGAAGCCATCTCATTGCAGACCAGTGTGCTTCGATGTCTGTGGGAAACACCTTGGTAGAGGATGTTGTGCCGGTTTGGCCAAAATCTAGTAATACAGCCCCTGAGAGAAAAACCAGGTTGCAACCACCCTTCCCCCCCACAGGGTTCAGGGAAAAAGAAATTTTTCCTCGAAGGAAAGTGAAAGAGATAAAAACTATTTATTTTAACAAACACACAGGAAAAGGATAATGATGCTAAATAATGAATTAAAACCCCCGCTATAGAGAGAAACCTGGGAAGATTTCAGAGTCCTTCTGTAGGTGTGGTCTCTCTCCTCCTCGGAGCTGGTCGGTGAGGGCGTGGGCCCACCCCCGGGCCTCGGGGAGAAAATTCTCCTGATGTGTTCTGATGTTGTTGAAACAGCTCAGAAGAGAAGAAGGGTAAAAAACCAAAGTCCCAGGAAACAAAATTTAGCTCTCCGTCTCACGCCAAGAGGGAAAAAAAACCAGCTGGTTGAAGAAAAAGCAAGCAGGGTGCTCCCTTCGTGCCTTCCGCAGTCAGAAAAAACACTGAGGAGTATATCTCTGTGTCCTTGAGAAGCTGCTTTGGAAAGTTCATCTGGGTTTTTTTTTTCAAGCTCAGTTTAAAGGCACAGAAAAGGCACAACATTACTTTTTGGGCATAGAGCATGATAGGGGATACACATGATAGAGTCACCCCAAGACAGATGTGCAGAGAACAAGAGCTTGGTCCCTGTTCCTACCCAGAGAAGCTCTGCCCTTGGGAATTATGCTAATGTGTACTTTTGTACATGACCAAAAATATACTGAAAATAATCCAACAAAGAGCCATGAAGATGATGAAGAGACCTCAGTGACGAAAGGCTCAGCAAGACGGTTCAGCCTGGAGTGGGGCTAAGTGAGGATCTTATAAATGTATACATGTACCTGAAGGGAGAGTGCAAAGAGGATGAAGCTTCTTGGCTCTTTTCAGTGGTGCCCAGCGACAGGACCAGAGGCAAGGCCACAAACTGAAATACAGGAGGCTCTGTTTGAAATCAGGAAACATGTTTTTACTGTAACTGGCACAGGAGGTGGAGTCTCTTTCCTTGCAGATATTCAAAAGCCATCTGACATGGTCCTGGGCAACTTGCTGACATGGTCCTGGGCAACTCAGTAGATGGCTCTTACTGAGTAGGGGGGTTGGACAAGATGACCTGTAGAGGTCCCTTTCAACCTCAGCTATCCTGGAATTTTGTGATTCTTCACGCACCCGAAGCCACAGGGATGACAGACAGCTACTGAGCATAGCAGTGGCTGCAACTTTGAACAATGGGTAGTCCTTGTTTACCACTTGATCTATGAAAACGTTAAATAGCCCATGTTCCTAATTCTGACCCCCTGACTTCTAGATATTTAATATTTGGCTACCTTTCATCAACAAATTTGTTGATATTAACTTCCAAGTCCAGACAATTTTCCCCATTTTTGAGAGAACCTGTCATACAGTAACATAAATCAGGAGTCAGCTTCACTCTTCATATACATAATTTCTTGCAAAATTATTTGATTAAATGATACAATTTGATCTTTATAAAACACCTGAAAGTTTTTTAAACTTGAAGAGCCACATTTAAATTTTAATTATGCCCCCCAAAAATTAAAATGGGCGAAAAAGTCCTGTCCTACTGAAATATGTGGTAAAATTTCCACTGACTTCAGAAACACTTAGAGTTTTTTACTTGCTTAAGGTTGAATCACATCCACGTGGCACAGCTGAAGAAGGAAATAAAAATGTGTGCATGCATCAAAAGTATCTGTTACATTTTTTCAAAAGAGCACAACAGTCTCAGGTTTGCCATTCCGTGCAGCTGATGAACATGCCTAATGCTATCATTTTTCCCATAGAGGTAAGGAAGTCCACAAGAAGCAGAATTACTTCCAATATCATATGGTTTTTAGTAAATACTTCTGTAATATTCTTTTAGTACAGTAAATTTGTTAGGCTTTATGATATGCAGTAAATTAATAAGGCCTATGCACTGATTTTTATTACTTTATGTAGAACTATCCCAGCCATCTCAGTGTAATTGAGCAACTGTAAATTACTGTTAACAACTACATGAGAGAGAAGGAAGTGGAAAAGTCACCTCCACATTGATGACTGTTTCCTATTCTTCCTTTGTGGCTTCTGGAAAGAAAAGCTGTCAAATAAAATAAATAAATAAAATAAGGTGGAGAATAATGTGTTGGAAATCCTGTATTACTACCAGGGCTACCAAGGACTTTGTAGCTCACCATCAAAGGAATTCCTTACAACTAGCAGGATTTTCAGCC
Organism: Rhagologus leucostigma; assembly: GCA_013397725.1. Lineage (NCBI taxonomy): Eukaryota > Metazoa > Chordata > Aves > Passeriformes > Rhagologus > Rhagologus leucostigma. Next base: position 1,664,319 of record VZTD01003784.1, read on the forward strand.
TTTATGTTGTTAAAATACATTTTTCATGAATGCAAATGTATTTTGAAATCTTTAAAAATCCAGGGTCATAAAAACAATCCCCCACAGAGAACAGTTTTAAAATAAAGTTAATATATCTTGTTTCCACAATAATAACTTGGCTAGCTCCATAAGAATACAAAGCTGAGTGTTGCCACTCTTGTATTAGAAAAACAATTGTCGAGGCCAGAATGCTTCCCAGACTGAGCACTTAAAAAATGCAGAATATGGTCACAGACATGACATTTCACCAAGCAGAAGATACATTTCCATGTGGATCTCACTTTGGATGACATAAAGGGAATCCCTGCAGAAGCCCATAAATGTGCTTGGGTACAAAATCAATGTCAGTAAAATAGGATCAGCTCCATACTGCTGGAAGACTAAGGCTTGCAAACTTATATTGATCCGGTGAGGCACAGATACTTCTCAAATGTTAAAATAATAAACTGAGGTTTACAGCTTCAGTGAAAAATCACATCTGCTGAAAGGATGCACAGGATATGCCTACCCCAGCAGCACAGTATGAGAAAATCTGGAAAACTACACAGTTGTTTTTGAGGAGCCAATGCTCACATTGTATGTGTTCTACATCTGGAGCTTTTCCCCAGACCAGCTGCAGTCTGGTCTGGTACTCAGAAGGCCCACGAGCAAGTCAAAGTGCCTGAGGCACACCTGGAGCACCCTCCTGCTCTTTCGCCTCATTCGAAAGAAAACCCACTCATGTACTCTGAGATCTCTCCACAGTGTGCATACAAGGATGGGAAATGGGTATGGACAGAAAATATGCCGTAAAGCAGGTTCCTGCTCTGGACTACATCACTGCTTTAGGCACAGCCTTAGAGACTGGTATTGATGCAGCTGCTTTTGAAGGAGAGGTGAGAGGACATTTGATGTTAATTTAGTCGAAAAGCCAATTGAGGGAGCAGGAGTAAGATACAAGATGCGAAAACAAGAGTGAACGTGGCGACATAAAATCCAACCTCCTTAATGACTTGAAGAGTGATTTGGGAATCACTCTTCGGACTGACTGTACAGCCTGCATAACACTTCTGTGAGCATTAAGGGTTGCAAAGCTACAAGAGGAATAAGGTGCAGTTCAAATGGAGCTTCAGAGCCATGGGAGACAAGCCACACTACTTAACAAGGAAAAAGAAAGGAAAACTGGCTAGGCTGGATTCTTATGCTGCCTTTAGGGATGAGGATGGTGATCTTTGTGGATGGTATTTTGGGACAAAGACATGCACATTCAGGTGTGATGGAATAAGTGAGGAGAAGACCACATGAGAGAGTGGCTATGAGAGGAGGCAGATGAGAGACACATTTTATAGACTGGGATCTGGAGGCAACAATAAAAGAGAACTGTCAGAGAGGGAGAACTGAGAACCAGCAGCAAGAACATCAACAGAAGGGTTGGGTTTATACAGACTAAAACTGCAGCCATGTCTTTGTCCACCTTGGAGGTGACATGAAGCAGTATGAGCAGATGAAGGCATCTAAGAAGTGGCTGAAGACAGGAGACAGTTCCAGAAAGTTCAGAAAAATGCAGGTACTGTTGGATTTGTGGGACACCTGATGTATGAAGCCACGTGCGTCCCTGAGCCCATTGCTGCCCCTGGTTGGACACAGGTGGCTGACAGGAGTTGAAGGGAAGGTGGCAGCAGCTGTAGATCTCTGGGGTGAGGATGTCTCACCTTGGATCACAACTTGGTCCCTTCAGGTTCCACTCTTTGCCCACAGCCATATTCAGCACTCAGGACATCAGAAAAGCAAGGCCTGCATTGATTTGCAATGCATGTTGAATAGACATGGTCTAAAGTGGCTAGACACAAAATAATTTTCTGCCAGCTATTTATATCCTTAAGCATAAGGTTCTATTATACCTTTTGGATAGCTAACTATTTTACTGAGACCTTTAAAATAATTCCAAGAATTTGACACACTGGTTTCCAAGCAGAGAGCAAAGAATTCCAAAAGGTGTTTTACATGCTGTGAAATTGCAGGTTCTTTTCTTTGTTCTAAATTTACTAGTAATTAATTTCCTCTAGCAATCCCATATTTGAATCTTGGCACTATAAAACAGAGGGGCTGAACACAAGCCTTCAAAGGCAGACGGTTGATGGGCTAATGCAGAGTGCCCTGTAATAATTCACATTTTATTTTTTTGAGGAAGTCTTTGGGTAATGTTCTTATCATAGCCTGCATGAAAAACTAGCATCTGGCTGAGGAAATAAATGATGAAAACCAAACTACAGGGAAGAATTTATAACTATATTTAGCTTGCCTGTGAAAATGACAAGTAGTTTCCTCAGTCCAGCCCTTCACCCTGTGTTTTCAGGCACAAAAGCACTAACCTAAGTTTACTTTCCAAGCAAAAGGGGACACAAAATGGAAATAAAGTAATCAGTGAAAAAACAGATCCGTAACATTTTTCACTAGGGCAAGGTAGAACTACACAATTTACTTTCCTGTGTCTAATGCCAGTATTCTGTTTTAAAACACACACACCTACATTATGTCCTTATTTGTAGACCTGTCACCCCAAAGTTTGTGAGATCATTAATACAGAAAGAATCTAGCCTATAATTTTTAAGACCTTTCCAGCTGCAGTAAGTTTGCACTGAAACTGCTTACAGTTGGTTTCAGGAATACTTTGCATTTTCCTTCCCACTTTTGATAGATTTGTCTCCCCATCAGAGAAAAATTGCAGTTTCACTGCTTTCTTGATTCAAAGAAAAGCAAACTGCTGGCCAGGCTGAAATAATTGAGAAATAACACGCTTTAAAATGCAAAAGACACTGAAGGTACTTGTAGCTTTGCTATACTCTAGGGTGAATCTCACCATCTGCTGCGTTTGTGGCCGAGACTGACCTTCCTTTGTATCAGACAAAAGTAATTGTGAGGATCAAATGAAGTTTAAACAGGGAAAAATGTGAGTGACAAATCTGCAGGCTGCACACAATCTCTGCACACAAACCAACAAGCATCCACAAGGCATTTATTTTTATTCAAAGGTGATGAGATTTTACAGCCTAGCAAAATCCTCTTGAGTGAACACTTCAGCTCTTGGTTCCTTCTCCTGCGGAGACAAATGTCTGCTTCCCAATCCTCTCCCATGTATGCTCTTTATTCAGCCACAGCCGAAAGCCACCAATGAGCAGAGAGAAGTGACTGTTCTCCAAATTTCCAACTACGAGCTATTTTTCTAATTCCCACAGCTGTTCACTAAAGAGACTCAGCAAGCACACCAAACTGCCAGTCACCACTTGCCTGTTAACATCCATGCAGAGGAACAGTGCTATTCCCAAATCGGGATCCTGGCCCTTCTCAGAAAGCAATTTTCTACTGAGTTTTCTAACTAAAAGGAAACCAGTAGCCTTCCTGCAAGTAAATAGCTCGTTAAGGCTGGAAGAAGGGTTTGTGTGCAAAGATTGTCCTATGCAAATCGGAGCTGATGAGCACTTAACTAATCTGTTTACAGACCAGAGCTGCTGGGCAGGCCTCAGCGATTTTCTATCAAAGCAAAGAACCATTCTTTATGGGCATCTGGTTGTCCCTGAATTGGTAGTTTAAGCGTATACCCTTGCTTCAAAGAAAGATCAAAGGATTTATTACTTCTAAATGAGTGCATTATTTCCACTTACTACTTTCTTGTTTGCAATGTGTTATTAACAGCACCATGGCAGGGTTACCCTAAGACTTGAGTTTCTCACAGATCCCTGAATGTTATTTTAGATGTTATATGTAGCCTATAATACACAGGCTGTTACACAGATGGAGAAGGAAGTAAAATACTAGCAAACAGATTAGAGCATCCATTTGTAGAAAACTGATTTTAAAAAATCCAACAACGCAAACTAGCTATATTTTAATACAAATAAAAAAGAGGCTATTTTTTGTTTTTACTGTAAATTTAAACAATGAGTCTGTTTCAAAGTGACAGCCACAGGTCAGTAGACAGAGCCAGTTTTTGGCTCCTCTTCATATGAAAGGAAACCCACATCGCTCCTGCTCTCAGAAAAAAGCCGAGATACCACAGACACGAAGTAGAACAACGATCAGTTCAATGAACAAATTCCTACTACCCCATAAATGCCTGCCATCCCCATCCTTTTGGCTTACTGTTTATGGCTTCGTTTACTTATTAAGTCTGGAAGAAACAAGGGAGACACATTCATTATGTGCTTTCTGGCACTACTGGGAGCATATGGAGAGCAAGTTAAGACCTAGCATCTTATTTGTAGGCAGACTGAAGGCCTACAGTCAGCTCAGGCACAGAACTGGAAAAGAAATTTTTGGGAGGAAGTGCAGAAGTAGATTCCAGGCAGCCAGGGCCAAGGCAGACAAAGCTGCCAAAACTAGAGCCACAAGCCCCAGGGAGAGTTTGGAGAGGCTGGTGTGATGTTTATTGCTGAGAGAGCAGAGCTGGGTGGTGCGATGCCGGACAGGAACTGCATTCTGCAGGCTGTGACTTTAGCGGTGGTATCTACAGATGTCTGCAGACTCACTGTCTCCATCTTTATCATGGTGCCGGAGGGAGCAGATTGCAGTTCCCTTATCTATTTTACAAGGAACCACCTTCCCCTGACAGACCCAGCAGGTCACACAGCACAAGATGCTGCTTACTTCTCCTCTTTTATAAAACACAGACTCAGCTTGCATCCACATAAAGTAACACAGTTACCTACCCAGGGACAAGCAGAGGAAAAAAGTCATGGCAACAGGAGGTGGGGACAGGATCCAACGGCTTTCCAGTGAGAGTAATGTGTTGGCATCAGGTCCTGTGACCTACCAATCTCCATTTGCTTTGTGGTGTTTTTTTCCCCTATCTCCTGACAAGGACCAGAAATTGGTTTTTCTTGAGCATGAACAGCAAATGTAGATTTAACACAGTCAAATACAGGAAAAAAATCCAACCAGCTGACATACTGCGGGCTCTTGATGCCTTGTAATGTATAGGTTCAAATAAAGAGGAGCTTGTATGAAAACCTTCTAAGTAGAAATGGAGAGGAATCCAAGCACATCTTAAATCCCAGTGCTGAAGCTTCAGCTTCAGTCACCAGCGAGTGACTGATGCCAGTCTTTTTTGTGGACTGCAGCCTGACTGCTGCCTGACACAATTACACAACACCAAGAGGACCTCCAGGCATCATACAAGCGGAGGAATGAGCAACAGGGCACACACTGCCAGAAGGATGCTGTAAAACAGGTAACAGCTACCACACCCAATGCATTAACCTACTAAATACTGGTCAAGGAAAGCTTCCAGGCTCTACAGCCATGGAATAACATGACTGAAAAGCAAAAAGGGCCCACTATTGCTAGCCACAAACTAGACAGTTTGGGTACTGGAAACAGCACTGCTGGCCCAGTATTTACCCAGGAAAGCCTCTGGGATTAGGGAGCTGCAGACACCCAAACCAGCTAGCTTACAGCTGGCTCAGGTATGTCTGCAGCCAGTGGTTACAGCCCAGTTGATGCTGCTAAATCAGCTGGAAGGAGACTCAGAGCAAAGCAAGCAGCTCAGAGAATTTAAGAACTATTCTTTAAGTTACTTCTCTCCCGCTGCTGGTGCCCTACGTTGCCTGCATAAGTTTTTGTCATGCTCTCAAACTGGAGACAGACAGCAGCAACACTTGACTCTGGCCACGTAAAGCTTACACCTGACGACATTTGAAGGCTACAACTTTTGTTTTATGTGTCTGGTTTCTCCTTTGAATTTCAACAAGACAAAAATACAACTAGTTTATTTTCTAAAAATGCTGTAAGGACTGAAATGTATTGTAACAATATTTGCATTTCTTTCCAGAGTAGCTGCATTTTAGGTACACGCAAACATCTTTTTATTAGTTTGATTTCAGTCAGTTTTGGCCAGTGTTCCAAGTATTTTTGAAATCATTGAACTTCATAAAACATATGTTAGCACCTTTATTATCTCCATATACAGCATTTACTCTAACAAACCAAACTGTGTCATCACTAACGGAGGCTCAGTAAAACTAGATGAAGAAACAGACTGAGATATTTCTTCCTTCAAATGAAAATCCAGACCTCATCTTAGGGTCAAGGTCAAAAGGAAGAGCTAGGTGTAAATGCAGAAAGAGCCAGACGGCTTTTAATTATACAATAGTTGTTACGAGACATTTAGTACTCTAGAAAGGTTTATCCACCTGTTCCAATTTACCCAAGTGCTCACAATCCATGATAAATGCCAAAGCCAAAAAAAATCACTGCCATATGGATGCCTAGTTCCATGTCATACATCTATTGAACATACCAGCCATATAAATATTAATTTTCTGTCCACCCAAGAAAACTTTGTAACCATTGCTATTATTCTTATTGGAAAAAATTTAATGTGTAACTGTGCCAGCAGGCTGGACAGGTTGTGACAAAGCATATATAGAAAGCAACAAATCTTAAAAATACCAGCAGCCTTTAAAGACCACACACCCATTATGGTGTTGCACAGAATGACAAAGACATTCTTGCTACTGAAAGCTCAAGCTTTTCAAAAGCATCGTTTATTCTAACTTGTAGATGTTGAACTAAACTTCTCCCACTCCTTTTCACGTTTGCAAGGCTTGCAGTAAGAGTTCTAAGAACTTGATACTGAAGTCAATGATGTCTGCAAGTCCCCCAAACTTTTAGAGGATCTTGGTAAACCTAAAATCAAAAATAGCACAGAGAACTCTAATTCCATATGTTACATCATTGCACCAACGAAACACAACAGAAGTTTCCAGACCGCTTCAAAGCTTCTACAGCCTACTAGCCAGTCTTACAAAGACAGACAATATTCTCAACTTGTCTTGAGGAAAGCTGAATTCCATCTATCTTTATATGAAGGAGAAGATCATGATGATGTAAAAACAAATCAAAAGCAACAGGTATATCTACTGATGAAGTTAGTACCCTCAGACTTGTGCCTGGATAGATTTGATCTTACAAAACAAGCTGGCAGACTAAAAGTATAGCAAGACATCTATTGCATAAATACAGTAATGCTTATATGATGGCAGCCCTTCTCTGCCTGCTTCAGGGGTGGCCCCAGTCTTTCAGTTCTGTAAGCCATTTGATAAAATCTCCTTGTGGCAAAGAGCTATAAGATTTAAACAGCTGAAAAGACATGTAGCTCTGTGCTCATGAAGGCAGGGACAGCAGCTATTTTGTACTCCTCAGTATCTCTCTCTTTCATCCCGTGTGGGACAAGGCTGAGATGGAGACTGGCAATACAAACTTCAGCAGCTTGTGCTGGTTCCTTCCTCTCACAGCCACCACCCCAACTTCTCATAATCCTAATGCCATTAATGTGGAACAGTCCCAGCCAGAGAGATGTGCTTGAGCTTCTCCACAGATGCATTACTGCAGTGTAATCATGTGGGCCTTCAACACACGCTGTGAAATTTTGGCAGTATTGTACTTAATGGCCAAATTCCCATCGATTAAAGCAGAGCCAGACTATCACATACAATACTTTTACTTGGTCAGAACACCACCTCCTCCTCCTAAGGCTTGTAAGAGCCATAAATAAGGCTAAAGCAATATAGTACTCAGCGGTTTTAATAGAAGGCCTCCTCTGTTAAACAACCACCAAAAATAGTTGCTTAAGATGGGTTATACTGAATCATAAATGAGAGAAGGCTGCTGCGGACTTTTTAAAAAAAATCACTACTTTTATTGGTTGTCAATGTTTTCCTAATAGCCAGTAATGCATTTGATACAGGTGAGTTTCCAAAGTAAGCATGATGGGAGGGCTAGTTTGAGATTCAAACTAATTTAAAAAGAAGTCACCTCAAGTTTCCCTTTGGGACATTTACAAAATATGCCATTAATTTGTTGCATCCAATTTGTGTGTATGTACTGGATGGTAATTAGTGTAGAAATTCAACCAATTTTACCATCTTTCTGTTCCACTGAACAAATTACAGTTTTCAACACCTGTCTCTGGCAGCGACAATCGTTTTAGTATTTGCCTAATTTCCACAGAGCAGAAGTATACCGCAAGCAAAAGATACATTATAAACATATGCACATGCAGAATAGTCACAACTAGCATGTACTATCATCACTATATGTATATAGTCATACAATATTCCCTTGCAGAATTAGTAAAAAAAAATACATTTTCTAATATAAATCATATTACTGGCTTCAGGTATTGGACATCATTGAAGTTTTCAAGGCACTTTTAATAATAATATTTATTTTAAAAGTTGCTTCTGACTTGCCCAAACTGCTTGTTCTAAAACTTTACATGCTGGCTGTCTGCCCTGAAGCTGGGGTTTTGTTTATTTGTTTGGTTTTTGGTTTGGTTTAGTTTTTGTTTGTTGTTGTTTTCTTTCGTTTGTTTGTTTTTAATTTCAGCCACAGCTCTCCTCCAAGAAGGAGACCACAGAACACTTTATTGGTTTGCCAAAATGGGATTCTGGCAGCCTTTCCTCCAACTTGAGCACCCTGTGCTTTGGAGTGAGAATTAAAAATTCGATGAGAGGTTGTGATGGAGGAGAAATGAACCCCAGGAAGCCTAAGCTACAAGCCTTTGAGAGGAACATAAAGATAACAATGAGGTTTCTACATATTTAATAGAAGTTTTATGATTTCAGAGGCTAAAAACTTCAAAAACTGTATCTCACTGAGCATATTGTCTTCCCTCATGACTCCCAGCAATTATATTCGCATATAATGTCTTCAGAAAAGAAATGATCATGCTTCCTGTAAGTCCAGGCCTACAGGTAAACCCAGGGCTACCAGCAAACACTTCCATAGCAAATGCTGCTACAGGTTGGGGTGGACAGCAGAAGGAAGCGTTTCTCAGCAGTCCTGCAATGCCAGATGGATCTCCAGGCCAAATACAGAGGATACAAACTTAACCAGGACACTCCTACAATTCCTTACTTCACCCATTATAAAACCTCCAAATGAAAAAGGATCCCAATGGCAAAACCAGCCTTCACTACTTGATCCCAAATTCATAACAAGACTAGATCCACCCTTTGTATTATGTGGGGCAGGAGTCCCATAGAAAACAAATGCTGTAGCATGGGATCTTTTTACCAAAGGTCAAACCACAGATCTGCAGCTATGGTGCCATGTTGCACCTGAGTGGCTGCTTTTGACGCAGGTAGCTTTGTGTCTAACTTCTGAATGAATGCAATCCTGTAGACACAATACTGTCACCAAAAGAGAGAAACAATTTTTTAAAAGTACAGTTGCTCTCAGCAGTCCTATACACATGTATGACAATAATGAATCCCAAATCCCCGAATCACCTGGAATGTCGAACGGTTTTCAAAGAAAGCTGAAAGGAGAAGAGATCAACTAGTACTGTTTAATAACTTTTGCATGATGTTACTAATTTGTTGGAATATAGTGTCCAAGTTCTCTAAATATTCACAGAATTGAGCTAATTCAAGCATACAATTTTGATAACCTAATGTGCATATATAAAAGGATCCATCACACAACCAAAACAGGAATGTAGATGCATAATTCATCATTAAGCCTAGAGTTTGAATGTGAGTAGTTCTAGCAAAATCAGCATGAGTATTTATAAAGCCAAATATGTACCTGCACTTTGGCAGGTACAAGACCAATGAGATGTGAACGTTAAGGTAATACATGTGCAAATATATTACTGTCTGCATTTCACAAGAGCTTTAGAAAGGCTTGGGTTTGCAAGATGATCTGATAACCTGTAGAAAACCCAGCAAATTAAAAAATAAGACCACTTAGTACAAGTTTTGGTTAATACCGTGTGTACAAGACTGCACCAAAACAAAAAGCAAATAATCATACAGCAAGTATTTACCAGTATAGATTTTATTTCTTTTCAAAATAATGGGGTTTGTTTAGATTTAAAATACTTCAGTAACTTAGTAATTACCTAAAACAAATGTACACTTTGTTAGAACTTCTGGTAAGTGCTGATCTTGAGTTCCGAAAATGCGTGACAGAATACAAGAAAATATAAAATTGGGTTAGCAAAATACAATAACAGAGCTTTACAAGAGGGACACACATTCTATATTATTTGAACTAAGTCTATCAGGTAAACATGCTGTAACAGCTTTCCACTTAGAACGTGTGCCTATAAACTTAATCTGCAACCTGAATCCCAGGAAGAATTCACTTCTGATCAACTCAAGGCTAGTAGGTTCAAAAAAAAAAAAATCCATCTCAAGATGTGTTTCTTCATTGAACATATATTCCCTTTTTCCATAAGGTATTAATTTTAAATTTTAATAGATCACTATATATGATAAAATTGCAAAAAAATATTCTCTTATTATTCATGATTCAACTATGTTTGTAGCCATAACATAAGTTATTTTATATGCAAAAAGTGTTTAATAAAAAAAATATTTATTTATTGCATCTAGTGAAAAAAACTTTGATGGTTCTTAAAAAAAAAAAAAGGACTTGCTGTTGACTAATTGCCAAACAATCCCTTCCCTGTGGCTTGCTTTTTTAAGGACTATAAAGAAACTCCAGAGTTTGTTGTGATCTAGACAGCCAAAGATGATTAGTCTGTATGGGAGCAGGATGCACAGTACTTGATTAAACCCACAAACTTCTCAAATGAGCTATAAGGATAAAAAAATGTGGTTTGTTATTGTGTCCATTTCCAAAGGACAGCTCACAAGCTTTCCTCCTCACGTAAAAACTGGAACACAGCTGAGAAGTCTTTCAGGGCATAGCCTTTGGCACACATCATCCTGTAGATCTGATGTGCCTGGGAGCCCAAAGGAACTGGTGTCTTCGTGTTGGTGGCAGAAATCTGGGCCAAGCCAAGATCCTGTGGGGGGCGAGAAGAGGGAGTAAGAGGGCAGAGTGAAAGAATGGAAAGAAAGAAAAAGAGAAAAAGTCAGGGGAGAAACAACAAGGATATAAACAGCCATGTACATATAGGCTATTTGGCTTCCACTGTAACAAGAACTCTACTGCCAACAAGTACAATACTCCAGCCTTAAAATTTCAGACCTGGAAGAAGTAGGTTTTGTGTAGTTTTTATTTTTTAAAACAGTAATTCAATTTTATTCAACAGAAAAACCTCAAACTTTGCCAGGCAGACACCACCCTAAGAACAGGAGGAATTTTAAGGTTCTAGATCACTATATAACGTGCTAGCAAGACTCAAGACTCTTTTTCCCCATTGAGTATGTCATCTCCAGTAAGAAAATCTCTCTGGCTATTCACTGAAGCATTTCACATAGATTCTAAGAGTGTAATTTAGTTCTTTCAGCAAGAGGAATTCTTTATTACTATAAACAGGTTAAAAATCAAGCAGAAGGAATTTCAAGAAGAAGAAAATGGAAGCCCACTTAAGAAACATACATTTACTATAATGTAAACAGTTAATAGTAAAATGAGAAACATGCACTACTTTGTGAATATAACTGATTTGCTGCCTAATTGGGAGGATGTATCAGAGAATTGCTTAGGGGGCAGTCTTGGGTCTGCTACAACTCAAAATTCTTCTTTAGTGACATTTTCTTTAATGACTTTCTTTAATAGAGACATATAGAGAATAGTTCCACTGTATTTTTAAATACTATATTTGGGTCAACAAAAGGGAGGGAAGATTCAAAGAGGACAAATTTGAAAAACATCCTTCAAGAGTCCTCGTTCAACTACAGTTATAATCCGAAGTAAATAGGACAGAACCCAAAGGTGAGTACCAAGTACTATGACTAACCATAGTTAGCCAGAAGTAGTCAGCTGCCAGCTACGCTGGAGGACGTCTTGAACTCTAAGCTGAACCAGATATGAAACAACCCAAAGAAGGAAGCACTGACAAGGGCCTGGACATATATAAAAAGATCTCTTGACCAAGTAGGAAAGTAATGCCTGCACTCAAGATTGCCTTTAAGGTCTTGTTAATGAAATCAATGTTTGGGGTTCATATTTCAAGAAAGTTGCAAAAGAACCTCTCAAGTGTTACTAGGAAATGCCTAGATTTCCTGTCCATTCAGAACTATGGTGGTTTATAGAATCTGCTGTGTGACTGATTTTTTCCTGTTTTTCAGTAGTTTGGGTTGGAAGGGACCTTAAAGATCATCTAGTTCCAAGCCCCTGACCATGGGCAGGGACATCTTCCACTTGACCAGATTGCTCCAAGCTCGATCCAACCTAGCCTCGAACACTTCCAGGGATGGGGCATCCACAACTTCTCTAGACAACCTCTTCCAGTGCCTCACCACCCTCACAGTTAAAAATTTCTTCCTAATATCTAATCTAAACCTACCCTTTCTCAGTTTGAAGCTATTACCCCTTATCCTGTCACTACATGTTCTTGCCAAAAGTCCCTCTCCAGGTCTCTTGTAGGCTTCCTATAAGTCTTGGAAGGTGCTATAAGGTCTTCCCAGAGTCTTCTCTTCTCCAGGATGAACAACCCCAACTCTCTCAGCCTGTCTTCACAGGAGAGATGACCCAGCCCTCTGACAATCTTTATCACCCTCCTCTTCACTCACTCCAGCAGGTCCATGGCCTTCTTACACTGGGGGCCCCAGAGCAGGACACAGCACTCCATGTGGGGTCTCACAAGGGCAGGGCAGAGGGGGAGAATCACCTTCCTCGAACTGATGATCACACTGCTTTTGATGCATCCCAGCACGTGACTGGATTTCTGGGCTACAAGCACACATTGCCAGGTCACACTGAGCTTCTGGTCTTCCCATATCCCTAAGCCTTTTTCCCCAGGGCTACTCTCAATTCATTCTTTGCCCAGCCTGTATTTGTGCTTGGGATTGCTCCATCCCAAGTGCAGCACCTTGCACTTGGCTTTGTTGAAATTCATGAGGTTTGCAAGGACCCACCTCGCAAAGTCCTTCACACCTGTCAAAGTCTTTGAGCATCTCAGCCTTCTCCAAATCCTGGGCAACCAAGCCCTCACCCTATATAAGGTCCTGTATCTATAGAAGCTTTTCTTGTTGCCCTAGAAGTATCTGGTCAGGTTTAATTTTATCAGGGCTTTAGCTTTCCTAACCTGATTCCTGGCTGTTTGGACAATTTGTCGGTATTCCTCTCAGCCTACCTGTCCTTGCTTCCAACCTCTGTAGGCTTCCTTTTTGTGACTGAATTTGTCCAGGAACTCCTTGTTCATCAGCACTGGCCTCCTGATGGTTTTGCGTGACTTCCTCCTTGTTGGGATGCATCGCTCCTGAGCTTGGAGGAGGTGATCCTTGAATATTAACCTGCTCTCTTGTGCCCCTCTTCCCTCCAAGGCCTTATCATGGTACTGTACCAAGCAGATTCTTGAAGAGGCCAAAGTTGACTCTCCCGAAGTCCCGGTGTCTTGGGGTGAGAGTCACCCCAAGACACCAGGGAAGTGAGCTTGCTGTGCACCTTCCTTGGTGCCCTAAGGATCTCAAACTACACCGCTTCATGGTCACCGCAGCCAAGGCTGCTCTTGAGATTCACATTCCTCACCAGCCCCTCCTTGCTGATGTCAACAAGGTCCAACATAACAACCTCTCCTTGTTGGCTCCTCTGTCATTTGAAGGAGGTTCTCACCAACACATTCCAGGAACTTCCTGGATTGCTTATGCCCTGTTGTATTGCCCCTCCAGCAGATATCAGTGTGGTTGAAGTCCCCCATGACGGCCAAGGCTTGTGGATGTGACATGGACCCTGTTTGTCTATATTTGTCTCATCTGCTCAGTCTTCAGGTCAGATGGCCTGTAGAAGGTCTCCACTACAATGTCACCTGTCCCTGCCCTCCCTTTAATCCTGATCCATAAGCTCTCAGTCAGCTCCTCATCCATCCCCAGGCGAAGCTCCATGCACTCCAGCTGGTCACTGACATAGAGCCTGAATCCTTCCACTCCAACACCCCAGTCAGAGGAGTCATCCCACCAGGTCTCTGTGATGCCAGTAAGATCACAGCCCTGCAGGCATGCACACACAGCATTTGCATAGGTCACTTAAACTGGGCCCTGAGGAAGCCGACTTACAGGCTGGAATGGCTGTAATTCATTTGTGCTGCTCTTCAGGTGCTCTCCTGCTGGACCTGCAATCCTTCTCCAGGCTCTCTCTGGACAGCTACCACTGTTGGAAGCTATTGCTGTCACTGCCATCAAACTGCTAGGAGTGCGATGAAAGCAGGTTCCCCCTCCCCCAGCAATTTTAGCTTAAAGCCCTCTTCGCCACAGCTCTGCAAGCCTGTAAGCGAAGACGCTCTTCCCCTATTCTGACAGATGGTCCTCATCTTTGATACAGAAGAAGTGAGAGCCTGTAGTACTGCTGAGAGCACCTTTGACTTCTCAGGGATGACTTACAAGACAGGTCTTTACTTTCTGTGTGTCTGGATTTGAATCAGCACAAGGAAATTCAAGATCTTACTCTACTCTCTAAATGTCACTTCGATCTGTAAATCGGCTCTATAAAGGTCATTCTGATACAAATCAGAATTATAGTTACTTTTCCTATTACCCTCGAATGACTTCAAGCTCTAGCAAAATGGGAAAAACATACATATCAGATGTCACAGGATCCAAAATAGTTTTCATCTGCATCAGGGCAGATAATTTCTTCTTGTCTAGCAACTCTGTTGAAAGACTGACGAGCTGACAAATCTAGGAACACTTACTTTAACCTTGCATACAGTAAGATATTTCATGACATACATAAACCCTCTTTGTGAAATCTGTATCCATATCACTAATTTTATTCAAGAAAGCTTAACTCATGTAATGGAATATTACAATGGCAAAATCATCTAACTCCAAACTAGTGAAAGTACTTGGTATTGGTAGTGGGGACTGTGATCTATTTCTCTCTGAAGGGACATTCACAGAAACAATCCCTGAAAATTCTGAATGGACTGCTAGCACAAATACAATTTCATAAATGTCCTGGATTTTGCCACGGACAGGGTTAATTTTTCACAAAAGCCGTGAGGGGGTGGAGCCTTGCACCATGTGGGCACGGCCAAGACCTCAATGTTATTTGATACCATCCTATGTCATTGCTGGGGCAGGGAAAGGGACTCTCTCTGGCTTCCTGGGAGAAAAGGTGCTCCTTTCTGGTTGTGGAAAAGTGTGGTGGGTGGGTGGGTCTGTTCACCATTCTTTTTCATTGCCCTGGGCTTGGTGAGCATTTTGCTCATAAATCACCCTCTCTTTGTACACTTTTGTTATTAGTATTGTTGCTGTTACTGTTTGTGTTCTCATCTCATGGCTGCTTCCCATAAATGGTTCTTATCTCAACCCATGATCTCTGCCTCCTGTGTCTCTGACTGGAGTGGGAGGGGAGCGGCTAGCAGGGGTTTTTTTGTGGGAGTACTGAATTGGGGAATAGCATTCCTAAACCAGGGCAATAAAGTAGCTCTGTTCACTTCAGCAATGAAAGTCTGGCTCCAAGATGGGTGAAACATTCAAAAACATTTCAATAGTTAAATGGACAAGGACTCCTGACTGAAGTGCAGGAAGGTTGTTTTGCTTTTTAAAAACTCCATTCTATAAATTAGAGCTTTGAAGGAAAAAAAACCCAAGAAAATGGAATAAAGCTTATCTTCAGCTTCAGATTGTGAAGTATTTTGCACCTTTTCACTTGAGGATGGAGATTCCTCAAGTGAAATAGTACAAAACAGGTCTGAAAGAAATTTCCCTTTGCTGACTTATTTGGAAAAGTAAA
This sequence comes from Rhagologus leucostigma, assembly GCA_013397725.1. Taxonomy (NCBI): domain Eukaryota; kingdom Metazoa; phylum Chordata; class Aves; order Passeriformes; genus Rhagologus; species Rhagologus leucostigma. The sequence continues at coordinate 1,679,973 of VZTD01003784.1, forward strand.
AATGAGAGCACAGTTTATGGCTTCTCTCATACTCTTTGGAACTGACAACATCTTCCAGATGTCTCAGTGCACTGAATATTCTAACACTTTTCCTCAGCTTGGAATAGGGAAACAGATTCTCTTTCACAATTTGCTTCCACTTTGGAATTACCTGGTTCCTTACATTTACTTTGCAGTTGACATAAATGAACCTGCCATTTGGAATAAAGCTCAAAGGCTGTCTTGACATGACTCGAGAGGAGTATTATATAAATCTAGCTCTTCTCAGGATCCAAAATTGACATTTAATTAGCAACTATGCCGTCAATGAAAGATGGAACTTCTGGCCTGCCAATGCCTTGGACACAAACAAGGCATGGTAAACTAAACTAGATTTTTTAAAATGCAAAATCTTCAGAGCAGGTTTCACATTAAGTTGACTAAATTCAATGTTTCAGTATCAAATTTCAAGACCAAAGAGCTTTTCAGAGGTGTCTGGCAAACTTTTCTGACACAGACACTTAAAATAAGGATCTTCTGGCTTTGTTTGAGAGATCCACTGCTGACAAAATATTTTCAGAAAGCCTTTGACTTCCACCATCTCTGATGTGTGAGCAGGAACTTGAAGTTCAATAACTGTGTTTAGTGACTGTTACTGAGGCACTCCTAGATATTTTCACTGTGGAATGTTTTCTCCTCAACCTCAGGGTTTTACCTACCTCTTTCTCTACACCCTTTTTTATTTCTTAAGTGGCAAAATCGTGCTCTGCATTTCCCTTAAAAAAAGTCCCCATCTCAAACAATTCCCAAACTGCATAGTATGTCACATACCAGGATGAAATGGACAGTAAGAAAAGTCTTCCCACAAATTAAGAAGCAGTGTCTTAGAAGGGGTCACAACTGCACCAAAGAATAGCCTGAACATGATCACCTGTCTTGCCTACTTAGTCAAGAAATCTTCCATCTATATAAAATAACATAGCATAGCATAGTTCAAGAGGCATGAGAGAAATTTAATGTCTTTCCTTTGTACTGAGGATTCTAGCCCAAAGAAGGCAGTCTTCAGGACTGTCAGGAGAGGCAAGTCAGAAGAGGTGAACAGCAATTACAAATCTCTCCGAGGAACTCTCTCTTGGTTATCATCGATGCTTTATAACCAAAAGCTGGCAGTTTCAACAGGCACAAGCCAGGCTGCTATTCCTCCAATTAAAGAAAGATCTTTCAGGGCAGTTTCCAGGGGAGATGAAGGTCCCTCTCAGAAGCAGACCAAAGGAAAAAAAACCCAACCCTTTAGCAAGAAGTTTAAAAGGGAGGGAAGAAAATGTGTGCCCCTATCGCATTTATAATATGAGGTTATTCTGGACAAGGTTAAGAGCTATCAATCATGAGAATAGAGATTGAAGCATGAAACATGGCCCAATAGGCAGAACAGATTCTGAAAACAGCACACAAGATGGAAACAAGCTTTGAGGTAGGGCCAATAATCAGTAGCCCTGGCAAACTCCAAGCAATAACCTAACACTTTCTATAAATCCGTAATTTAAACAACACTTTATTGTCCCCAGTGTTCAATGACATGAACACAATGTAGAAACTGCTACTTTTCAATATTTTAACACATCCCTCAAAGAAATTAAAGTTCCTGGTCATTGGTCCATAAACATAAAAGGTAGCAGCTGTTGAGGGGTTTTGAGCCATGCAGCATTCGCAAAATATTTTGGTGCTGCCACATGCAAAACACCCTGGACCCACTCTGAGGAGAATTTGGCTAATTTCACTGAGTGTGCAAATGCACCAATTGTCCTAAACCAACTGCAAAATTAAATGAACAGTATTAGTAAGCAGGTATCATACACAGGAGCTCCAGCACTGTGGAGATTTTCATGGTAACATCTGAGTTTGTTCACCAGCTTTGAGAATGCTAGTTTAGTTTTAAATGCTACATTTCCACTATACATGGAAGAGCTGAAAATGGACAGAATGCCTAACCAGTTGGGAGCACTCAATAAACTGGTATGCATAAAACCTATCCTGTATGAACTGAAATGCCTCCCTCAGGACAGTATCTCCATGGAACAGATATTCAGTGTGAAATTATTTTCTGCACTTAGATGAGACATCTCTTTCAGAGCTGGTTTTATAATCTACCTTATGCAATCATTGTGCTCAGTGCAGAAGTAGTTCAAGAGTCAGAATTCTGTTTCTCCTTCCTCCAACTGTGTGTCCTATCAGTGGGATGCAGAGCCCTGACCTCCTTGCCTACTTTCCTTTGGCCTCTAAGAGCTTTGCTCTCCTGACCACAGAGTGACTCAGGACAGTGCTTTTCCTGGAAAAGCCAAGAGCATGGCAATAAGTGAATTCTCCTGGGACGGGATAACAGTAGGTTTTCAACTTCCTAATACTGAGAAGGACCTAAACCCCAGATCTCCCACTTTGTGGACAAGCAATTTAGATTACTAGGTAATTACTCATGAGAAGCCCTTCTTCTGTCACCAGCTAAGACAATTCAGGAGAGCTCACAGAAATGGTGCAGAAACCTGCAGGAGATCAGCCTGTGGTGGTGTGGGTTGCTTTCTGCATTCCAGATGCCCTCAGGCAGAAGGACAAGCACACAAGCAACTGTCTTAGCAAGGAAGGGGTTGCTAGAGAGCATGTCCAGTAGCACAGTTAAGTGTATCTGGAAGAGAGTGGGCCCAAAATCTGAGATGCTTATGCCACTATCAGCAGCTAATGAAGTCACCTGGATTTCCCTGAATTCTCTCTTGAACTTAGGCTCCTAAATTCTAGAGCAGTCATGCAAGAGGCACCTAAATGGCTTGCTGAACGCTCACTATACACACAAGTCCATTGGGACTCCTTTATTAAGGCAGAACTCAAAAAGACCATGCATATAATCTCACTGAATGGCTCAGCAGTAATAGTGGCTAGAAAGAAGCTGGATACTAAGGAAAAGCCCTCTGAATAACTCATTAATTCAGAGCTACAGGAAGAGCTCAGTTCCCCTCTATTCATGCCTATATATTATCCTGGAATTACAAATTTTCACTGAGAAGACCGTTTGCCAGAAGCCCAGAGAGAAGCAACTGCACATACTTAACATGCAAGTGTTATGTACCTTAGCCATGAGTGTTGTTCCAAAGCCACCTTGATAATTGTTAGCTGACGGTACTCCTTCCATCACTCCAGGAACAGGGTTGTATGTATCGCTTGACCAACAGCGACCTGAGCTCATATTTAGGATTTTGGCCAGCAGCTTTGGGTCAAGGCCTAATCTGTCAAAGGTCAAAGAAGAGAAGTGTTAATGTCAAAATGCACAAGACATGGGTGACTTGTTTTACATCTTAGGACCCTACCATCATTCCTCTCCCTTTATTATAAGTCATGAAAAATGACAGAGTATTGATATTGGGGGCAGGGATGCTGCATCTTAAATTAAAGAGCATCAATCCACCATTTAAGCAGTAGGTTTTCAGAGCTTTTTTCCTTTTGCACTAAGCAAATCCTCTTCACCTAGCAATTTTGAAAGCGCAAGCAAAATAAAGGTCCTCTGAGAACAATAGTTACCTTGTATTTCAATTACTAAAAGGCATTCTCTGTTCTGCTACCTACTAGGTCACATACTTGTTCTTCATATCAAAATCACATTCTCTGAACAAAGCAAACAATTCAAAAGCAAGCATGGCAACCTGAAAGTCGTTGTGTGATGCATTTATACGTGAACACTAGTGCATTTCTGAAGTAAACAAGACAACACTATTGATTCTGCTCTAATAATGTGAATAAAAATGCTGCTCTTCTCAAAAAAAACACTACTGTCGTATTACATCTGTGAATTCTTGTCTTTGCTATTATTAAATCTTCATTATATGCTCCCGCTTATGAGGCAAGTCTGCATTTCACTGTGACATATGTTATCTATTCGCAAACATATATTATAGTTCTGGGTCAGCTGCTGATAAGGTTACTGATCCCGATAAAACAAAGCTTGTCCAAGTAGAAACGTCATTTGTTCTGCTATGGAGATGATGGCATAAACTGCTGCTCAGTGCAGACCCTGAAAATTCTTCAATATTATAAGAAATTAACCCTCTTATCAATTCACATTTATGCTGATAATAAGTTGTAAGTGTAATTTTACATCAATTGCATTAATAAGGACAACCAGCAGCAGTTTATCTGGCACTGTACAGATATTCAGCTACACTCAGGATAAAAGACAAAGCAAGGGAACTATCTCCAGTAACAATTCAAGATGAGAAAAGGACATTTTAAAAGGGATATATCACAACCTTCTACAAAGTTTATTTAAATAGATTTCAATGCTCTTTATGTTAGTTCTCACATCACAGACTTTTACAGATCTCCACAGCCCAACACGGCTTCCAGGCACTGTAGCACTCAAGGTTTTAATTTGTACATGAGAAAAGCTCCTTACCAATGGAGCAGTTGCTAAAATGCATATCTACCTATTCTAGTAGGCATTTTGGATTTGAAAAACTACGTTTAAGACAGTAGGCCCTACACCATGGCTCCTACTCCTATAGTGGCACTGTGTCCTGCAAGTCTGCCTTCCTAATGCAAAGCAAGATCATTTTCTGTATTTCAGATAGCTTTCTAGCGGTACTGCTGTGCACTCTTATTTACGATTCGCTGCAGCAGCCCCTGGAATTCAGCAGAAAGTCTCCGCTGTCCTAAATGGGATCAAGCTTTATGCTCCCCCCCCCATTTTTTTTCCAGCCCTCTGATTCAGTGGAATGCTTATAATGACCACGTATTTAAAAATATAAACTGTATTTTTCAGCACCAGTATGTTTTCACCGTATTCGAATTGTAATTTTATTGTGCATAGTGCATTAAAGTCTTCACCATAAAAGTCATCATCAAGAGCCACTCTGAATAATGGCTTTACTTGTTGTAATCAAAAAAACCTGCACTGGGAGCCATTCAAAGCCTTAGCTTTCAAATACACAGAGGTTGGGTTTTTTTCCCCCAAACAAATCTCTTGACTTGTCTGTTTCCTTATCATTGTTACATCTGGATCAGTATTTTTACCAGTGTAGCGCCTGCTTGTGCCATATCCAGCTGCATGGAGAGGCCTGCAATTACAGCCATGAGATCTTATTATTTCAAAACACATATAACCCTCCCAGAGAATGCTCTTCTTACAGTGTTCCAACTACCTCTCTGTGAAAGTATATTTTAAAAGATACGCATGTATTATACAGATATGTAAAATACTGTCTTGCACAAGATCTGACATATTTTTGCTCCCGGAAAAGAAAAAGGAGGATAGTGTCAGTTTGTATTCCTGCTTCTTCAAAATTCACTGCTCTTACACACCATGCAGCTTCTCTTCAGGAGACCTGAACCTATTTTTTTTTCTCCTTTGCAGCAAGTGTATCATTAATAAGAGCAAGTTAGAAGTGCTTTGCATTTCATCTTTCTGAAGAGTCATCCACTGGTGCATATATAACTGACAGTTAAAATTAGACATATATTAAAATCAGTTACTGAAGAAGTCCTCTGTCTTCCACTGTGCCCAAAGCTTGTAATGGTCTGAAACCAGCCAGAATATACAGTAATTGTCATTCAGCAAGAGTCTATCCTAGAAAGTCATGCTTCAGTGGAGAAGACTGAGTTTCCATTTGAAATCAACAAATTAATCCAAGACAGGTATCTGAAAGGGCAAGTTTAATAGGAAGCAGCTACTGGGCTCTCAACCATGATAAAATGTTATTGCTGTTTCCCTGTAAATTGGCTGGGAACATACGATACTCTCTGCCTAAGAGCTCCATTGCTGTTCAGGAGATATACTGCTCAAGCTATCAAAATGATGACAGTCTGCCAGTCCCCGTAACAACTTGCCATTGGACGTGGCAAGAGCTTGTGCATGTGCGTGTGAATTTACAATTACCAAAATGTTCTTCTCCCTTATAAGCAGAAAAGAAGCCCATGTATTAACTGTACTTATAATAGAACAAAAACAATTGCTCCCTCAAATCAGTGCTTCTTCAATAACATTCCTAACGAAGTGAACAGCAGAAACTAAGCAATAGATACACATACCAAAAAAAAATTGGTTAAAATAGAATCCCTTCATGCCACTGCTCAAAACTCAAGTTTTGCTGAGCTCTGATAAAGCCTCAGACTGAATTTTTCATACACTCCTCCAAAAGTTCAGTCTGGAACAGATAGAAAAATTGAAATAGTGTCTCACAAGAAAGATACATCCTGGTCTCGTTTTAAGGTATAACAACTGAAGTAGCTGAACTCTTGAGAGTTTCCCATCTCAAGGTGCTTCGGGTAAACACTATATAAAGGTGCAAATATTCAAGCAGAACTTTACAACCCTTCTACCACAGTTAAAAATTACTTTGCCATTGGTGTTTTAAACAAGGTAAGTGCTCTCCAGTGTCATTACTAACCTTCATAATACTTAGCTATAGCCCCATGCCAAAGACAGCAGAACCACAGTCCCTTGGAGTTCTTTTTCAAGGTACTCTTTCTAAACTTTGCAATGGGGATGTGTCCAGGGCTAATTATTCCTCAGCCTGTCACACATGCTCCTCTCTACACTGTCAACTCTCATTTCTGCTCTTGTCTTACATCTACAGCTCAGAGGTGCTCACAGAAAGCAGATCTAGAGACTGAGACTACATTTAAACTCAGCATGAGAAGAAAAAGTTCTTTTACTGTCTTTTCACTTTATGTATCTAAAAAAGTAAGCAGGCACAAATCCATACAGTAAAATTGCTTAGGAAGGAGCTGTATTTGCAGCTTTTGGTGTAAATTTGGGTGGCACTGCAGTCCCTCCTCATAGAGATGATTTTCTCTGCTAGTGGAACTACAAAAGTGATTTTGCAGCAAGGTTATTGCCATAGAGCCCTTGCTGCTCTCCTGGTCCCCTATATCCCAATCACATTAAGCAATCTTGTCCTGTCTTGTGTCACCACATACGCACTTCCCTGAGTCTTTGCAGGCAGTTTCTGATGGGACTGCAAACTGTCTGTCAGGCAACAACTTCCACCTGACCTAAACATAAACCAGGTATCAGCAATATTTAATTTCTGAGCTTTATTTTGCTAGTGTTAGAAATTGTTTCACTGGAACTCAGGGCTCAGTAGAACAAAGTTACTGGCACTGAGATGACCAGCAAAATGAAAAAGAAAAATATTTTCTGTGGACAGTATCACTTAATGTTTCTATTTCTTATTCGTGTAGTTTATGTGTACTCTGTATGTCGGTTTGACACAGTAAGTCAGCATTTTGCAATATGCACACTATCTATAAAAGTGTACAGCAAAATGTGCTCAAGATTTTTCTACTGCCAAGTTGCACTAACATGCTAGAAAGAAAAGAAAATATAAATGACAATGTGAATTAATTTCCGCAGTGTCTGCCGCACCTTTTAACTTTTACTAGTAACATTCATAAATCATCAGGAAAGTTATGGAAAAACTGAACATAACAAGGATTTCATTGGTCAGAACTAAGAATGGGAATATTTTTTACAAATTATGTATGCAATTTAATCCAAATAACTTCCAGTGAAAATGGGCATCTTCATTAGTAAATAAAGATGATGTTAGAGTAAAGCAAGTGAAATACAAATGCACGAATTACATAGCAATATGGCCTATTTTTCTGGGAGTTTATTGTGGAATTTTTGTTCATTAATGTCAGTTTTCTTTCCTCTTTACCTCATGCTATTTGCTACTTATGTTGAAGTTTGGAAAAATTCTATAATTTCAAATATAAAATAAATAAAACAATAGCAGATGTAATTTAAAAATCTAAAATTAGTAAAACAGTCACTCTAACTGCTTCAGAAAATGAAAATTTAGACTGCATGGTTTATGAAAACATTAGAGAAGAAGTGGCTTATTAATAGAATTAATATCACACTGTTTTGAAGACTTAAGTTCAGAGTATATATTGGTTTATGGAAGGTGTCGTAATATGATTTTGTAGCTACATCTAGTTCAGACAGCAGTATTTTGAATAATTAATTATTCAAAGTCCCTAGAACTCAATTTAAATGATGTAGCGGATATACACAATGCGTGACATAAAGGCATTTTATATTCTTTCTAAAAGTTAAGAACACATCCAAATTTCACAATTCCTATTCTGTTTTTTTTCAGTATCCTTTACCATTATTAAGTCCAAGTCAGACTTTCTTCACCAGATAAGCAGCGATCTAATAAATCAAGTTCAGTTTCCTACTCTCTTCAGACTAGGCAGCCACACTATCCTTTGAGCTTTAGACTTGAAAAAAATATCCTAAATTTATGAATATAGCAAAACTTCTAATATTTAGAATGACAACTGCAAACTTCTACATTAGAAATTTTTACATACTCCAAGTGGAAAGCTCTTTTTCTAGTTATAAGCAGAAGTCATCTTCTTAAGATTTAAATCACATCAAATTAAAATCAATGCAAGGGTTCTAAATTACTTCATAAGGCTTTAAATAACCACCTCTGTCTTACACTTCATGCAATTTTTGACTAAATGAGATTCTCCTCTTTCTATAATAAAAATCAGCAGGTTTCTTCTACAATAAATACAGTTCCTTCTTGATAACCTTAATTGTAGGGTAGGGAAGTTTATATATTGTTACCTTCACATTGGATTTTTGCTCACAAATGCTGAATATAGATTCAGCCAAAATTTAAACTGGAAAAAGAAAAAATTCTAAACGCCTTCAAGCTACAGTGACCACAGACATCAACTTGCTCTTCACAGGGCTTACATGCCCAGAATATCCCTCTTCCAAACCTCTTGATTTTATTTTAATCATTCTTACAAATGTAGATAAAACTATAAAAAAAGATCAGTTGCATATGCTTTATTAAGTGAATCATGACTTAAAGCAGAACCCAGTGCAAGCTCTCTGGATTACACTGCATTACAAAAGTTGAAAACAATGCTACTGGTTTTATTATGGCTTGATGCAGACATGCTTCAGTATATTACAGACTCTCAATTTTAAAATGTAAATGGTACAGGATATTGATAAACCAATTAGCACTGATGCAAAGCAAATTCCTCTTTTATCTCAATTACAACATGACAACTTAATAGGTCAAGATAGTCTAACATCTGAGACAAGGGCAATTCAATAAAACAACTGCATCTTGATATGGTAATTAAGAGGAAATGTGACTCCATTACATTGTCTTGTGTATGTGCGCATATGTAGGTGTTCTTTTTTATTTATTTAAGCATTTGATGCCCTCTTGCTGTTTTTATAGTGTATCAAATCCACATGAACACAGCTGAACTCAGTTGATAAATACCTACAATATCTGTAGTTTTAGTAGGCAAATTTTAAGGATGCAACTGCGCAGGTAAGTAATTCATGAAAAGCCCCTAAAAGATACACAGTTGCAAGATAATCTCTTCAAACACAGGACTTCTCTGTCTATAAATCTGCAAATGCTTTTGATCTGGCCAAAAGAATTTATTAGAAGTTCAAATACCTTGATACTGAACTGGTACTTGCATGCAGTCTATTGGAAAATAAAGCAAAATGACAAAGACCACAGCAAAATAAATACATTACAATTGGAAAGTAAAAATAATTTTGCTCAAATATGATGTCACTTAAAAGTTAGATGTACCACATGCTAGAAGAGAAATTATAGTCTCAGCATCGGCAAGAGTGTAGTGGAGCATACTGCAGCTTTTTGACAAACTAGGAGTTTCGGCAATTAGGACAAAGTGCTCTCATAAAGTCAAAGAAAGGTAGATGTTCTGTTTTATGCTTTGATCTTAATTTGATAAACATACTGTAGTAGAAGTTTCACTTTACAATATACCTTGGAACAATTTAAGAAAGTATACAAAGCCAATGAGAGCCATATGAGAGTATAATATTCTGAATAAACTGTACATTAGCTTAGACTACAAACAAAAACCTCTGTATTAGCTCTGGATGTTTATAATGAAAGACAAACATTATTGTGAGCTGCATTACAGCAGAACAAATAAACTCTTAACTTCAGATGCAGAATGTAACAACCTATGCAGCCAATACAAGAGAATATTCCCATGCTGAAAATACCTCCTTTAGTTAAATAGTCCCTTTAGCCTGTTAATGGCTTTATAAGACAACTTCTGACAAAAAGTTTACCTATGTCTTTTAATCATCATCTCAGCAAATGTCAACCATAATACATAAAAACTGTAAACACAGAAAAAATGCTTCAATCCACCACAAAAATCAAACAAACCTGATTCCAAGATTCATAGCCTCAGCAGTTCCAATCATACTGATGGCCAAGAGCATGTTGTTGCAGATCTTTGCAGCCTGAAAACACATGAAACCATCAGTTAGTTTATGTATTTTCATAGAACTAACATATAGAAATCAACTAGGCCCAGGCCAGTATGATCAAGTATGCTCTGGCAGCTCTCTTCTACAGTAAACAGAGATCTGTGATAGTACAAAGTTAATGAAAGCTGCTCTGTGGCTCCTTCAGAGATTAAGAAGTACTTCTTTTCTTAGTACAGTAGCTCAGTTAGTATACATGGCATGTAGAACCGGTTCTTTGTCCTTCAGAACATCCAGTAAATCTAAATTCATATGAAACAAAATTAAAATGTCTGTGCCCTAAGAAGTATAATCTCAACAAACCAATGTGGAGAAACATCAGTCAGATTTTGGTGCTAAGTGACACAACATACTGGACAAAAGGGCCATGAAGTTATTTTATAAACACAAGGTTAGAGACAAGCAAACAAGTATGAAGATATATTATCATGCATTTAGTTCTGGAGTAAAAGAGTAGGCATCAATAAATAAAAAGCCAGAAAAAGGAAAGACTGAGATAACTATTAGCCCTTCAGAAAGCATTACCTGTCCGGTTCCAACCTCTCCACAGTAAACCACATTAGAACCCATGCATGTCAGCAACTCTTTGGCAGCATTAAATTCTTGTTCCACTCCACCAACCATGAAAGTAAGGTTCCCAGCTCGAGCAGCTCCAACACCTGAATCAAGACAACACTGAATTTAATAACACTATTAAAAAACCTCAAAACTTAGGCAGTTTCTCTTACCAGTAAGGGTCTGATGGTGCAAAATTAGCATTTCACTTACGATGAAGCTCTCAAATTCTGTGTAAAAGTAAGCCTACACTCCCAATACTCACAGAATCAGTAATCTAAATTCTCAAACATCTGATGGAGATAAAACCACCTTATCTTCTAGGCACACTAGCAGATAAGTCGTAAGACTTGCATAAAACTGGCAGTGTAGCTTTTTATAGTTTATACAAAGAAACAATCAACTTTTCCTGCAATTTTGCACTCCAAAAAATTCAGTGTATCTGAATTACTAAATAAAATTTCTCTTTTGTCAAACTACTCTTTACATACAACCATTAACAAACCACTGCTCAAAGTTAACTCTGTTTTATCAGCCTTTCCAAACCTAGGCTAATTTTTATCAATGCTTCCTGATTTTCACATGATTGAACAGCTAAAAGACACAGGCATATAAAACCAAGTCTTCTGAATTTCTGCAGTTTATTATGTTTCAAACCTGAAGCAAAATTCTCCTTAATCTGAGAAGCTTTAAGTTAGTTTCCCATACATAAACTTAATGCACATACAATGATGCAATTACTATGTCAAGACAATGTAAAAATTATTCACACACATACACACAAACACACTATTCCCAGTTTAATTCCTGTAGTCTGTCCTGTCTTTACCACAGTTCAGTAAGCACACACCATAGTTCTTTGATTATACAGTTCCTAACCACAACACTGGCAAATTTTTCATGTGATATTTATTACCTCCGCTCCATGAAATATCCTATTCCTTAAAAGAAGCCTAATTCTAACATGAATTACTCTTATGTCCCTAACCTCCTCATCCCCAGTATTTAATGGGTATAACTGCAAGGAAAATTTGGCCTGAACTGACGAACAAATCAGCTTCCTCACTAATTTTCACTCTGGCAAGAAGCATAGCCACTATAAATTTTCTGTGCTATGCATCAAACATTGGCTGGTTAGGGTGTACAGCTGCAGATAACAACTGACTTTGAAATTAAACATGCTCAGTTAGGTACAGTGCTCTGAAGTGCTTTACCACAGCTAAGTAAGTGGTCAGTTTTGGACTTTGTTTACAACATCAAGGACAGTTACACTGCAGCTTCTCACACTGAAGAATTTGATTGTTTTTTTGCTTTTCAGTCAAAATTTCAATTGATGCTCTGTGTGCAACTGCTCTGTGTGGCTATGTCTACAAATGCCCCTTTCTGTATCTCCCAAGTGTTTATTTTTCCCATCCTGCCTTTCAACATATACCATCTTTTGAAGTCACTGAAGAATTTCAGACAAATTTGACAGATCAAAGTCTCAAAAAGAGTAAATACCTACCAGTTATGCAAAACCAGGCAACAGTAAAGATGCTCCCAGTGATGGCCAGCTCAGTTCTATATTAGAACCTAGAATCACAGGATTTCTGGGTTTAGAAGTGACCTCTCAAGATCATTCAACCCTCCTGCTCAAGGAGAGCCAGCTGAGGCACATTGCCCAGGACCACGTCCAGTCAGCTTTCAAGTATCTCCAAGGATGGAGACTCCACAGCCTCTCTAGGCAACTTCTTCCACTGTTTGCCTACCCTCACAGTAAAAAAAGTGTTTTCTTGTGCGTTTCGTGTGTTTTGATTTGTGCCTCCTGTCCTGTCACTGGGCACTACTGAGAAGAGTGTAGCTCCCTCTACAGCATTCTCTTCCATCAGGTTTTTATACACATTGATAAGATCCCCCCAAGTCTTCCCTTCATGCTAAATAGTCTCAGTCTCTCCTCATATGAAAGATGCTCCAGACCATTTCTCATCTTCATGGCCCTTAGCTGGACTCACTGCAATAAATCCGTGTCTTCCTTGTGCTGTTAAGCCCAGAACTGGAGCATCCAGAAGAACTCGGACCCATAGCTTTAACAAAACAATCGGTCCATAGACAGAACACTGCTGAGGTACATACATACATAAATACAGTGAAATACATACAGTGGTGAAGATCTTCCTGCCCAGGTTGAGAGACACCCAATTTGCAGCCAATCCTTGATCTCACTTGAACAAGTCCTCTCCAAGCACCTCACAGGAATTGGGCTAAGAGCAAAGCCCAAACTAGCTAGCACAACCAGGTCATTGTTGTCTTTTTGGCTACCAGTTCACTGTGTACATGACCACAAAGATTGCTACATTAATAAACACAACGATTTTCATTCCATTCCTCTAGCTATTTTTATTCAAACCACATAATGGCCTTTACCACTAATCCTGTGATCTGACCTGCAGCAAATTAAGTAGACAATTTAAGTCAAAGCTTACAAACAAAATCCAGTACTATCCATCATAGGTCAATAGCTTTGTATCTAGATTACAGACTGCTAAATAGCTTCAGAGATTCATTTATTAGAGCAAAATTAATGCTGACAATAGTTTTCAGCTGGTTAATCTTCTGACAGCTGCACTCTCTCACTTGTTCAAACACATTTCAAGAAGCAAAACTAAATTATTTAAGTAGAAAAAAAAGAGCAATTTGTTGTAAAATGCAGAAGGCTTGGAAAATTCTTGTTTTAAAAACAAAAACCTAGTTACTTCATGGTAGATTTTATCATCTAGCATCTTTGCCAATTATCCGCTATTTTATCAGAATCAAACGAGCAACACAGCAAATTTATAAGACTGGCAATTTAAAAAAAACTTGGCATGGAGTCTAGGAGTACAAGAACTGTAACTTCAGCTAAAAATAGAAATTTAAAAAATCATTATACAAGAAGGCACAGCCTTATTTCACAATCACAGATTTCATACCAACAACACAAGCCAGTAAAGTATTATCAGCTTCTAACACTAAAGAGAGCAATGGAGATGCAGAGCAGCTAATGAAATTTAAATAAGCTAACTATTATTTTGCATATTTTTATTTTTTTAAGAAATCTTACCACCTAAGATAATGCTTTATGTACCGCTGCTGTGAGGGTCAAAGTCTGTTTTTTCTAAAATACAAAAAGTCTCTTCATATCCTTGGCGAATGGTTTTCAGAGAAACTGCATCTATGATTAGCACGTGTTAAGATTTCCTCCTATGCTGCAAAGCAAGCCAGCTGGAGCTCATGGCTGCAATATTATACTTGGCTTGATGTAGGATGATAACCCACACCTATGTGCAGAATCCTGCAGCTGTCCCACCAGCGGATCCCACAGAGCAGATCAGCTCCAAGTCTGTTGGTCACAACAGCACCAGAGTTTGTCTCAGAGGTATAAACTGACAGGAACAGGATTGCAGAAAAATATAAGAGATCTAGCTAGTTGAGGGGATATGCAAGAAAATGACTCTGGGAAAAAATATGGTGAGCAGTTACAGAGTAGCACTGTAGTATGGCATATCCACTTGGAGATGGGTTTCCCACTTGTGTACTAGCAGGTTTTGGATGAAGATCTGCAAAACTAAGTTTTTTTATCAAAAGAGGTACATAAAGAATTGCACTTCAAAGCATTCTGTCACATCTGGCTGTGTTACTTGTGGGGCAAGTTCAATCCAGGTGCTTCTCATTTGATTGCCAATGGATTGCCCAGTGAACCTGATAGAGAGCAGTTCTTAAGTTCAACATTTTAGACAAAAATAGGAATGGAGACTTAGGAGCTCTCACATGACAACAGCAACTGGTTGCAGCTACCCTGGAACAGTCTGAAGATGACTCCAAGTTTTAGCATCCAGGCCAAGTAGCCTCATTTGATAGACACACTGCCCTTCCATATTCACTTTCCTGTGCTTATTTAAACAGTATTTAATGTTGCTACAAAAAGTCTCGAAATTTGCCACTGATGTTTCCAGTTCCAAAAAAAGCCCAGCAAGGTCATAGCTCTATAGCTACATCATTAAAACTGCTTAGTTTCTATCAGTTTCCTTATTATTAAGAACACAGTTGGCTAGAATAGAGATGTTAATGTAAAGGTGTTATATGAAAGTATCTGCTTTTGGTTTCAGCTTTATTATATTTCTGTAAGAACAGAGGGCAGATGAGTTAAAAAGAAGGAATACTGTAAGGCTACGCATTACAGCATCATCACAATGACAATGCTGAAAACAGTAACACTGATGGAAAGACAATGCACCCAAGCATATCCCTGTGCCAACATATTTAAACCACTCTTGCACTGCACCTGCAGATAAAAAAATTAATTGCTGATGAAGTTGAGACTCAAACAACACGAATTGAGCTGTTTCAGAGTCTTCGAAGGACAAGTAGGAGATGAAGGCTGTAGTGTCAAGAAGCTCCAGCAAAAAATCATCTATTTTGTTATGTTTCTACTCAACATTTAGTTGCAATTTTAACAACTAATTTTGTGATCTAAACTAGATTTAAAAAACAAACAAACAAGAACATTGCTAGAGTTTTAATCCTCCATCCTGTTTTACAATATTGCACCCTCAAGCACAAGAGCTGAGGCTTTGCCTGTTACACTTTGGGAAGTGCAAGGGAACACTGGTCTTTTATTCTGAATTTTTTTTAAAAAAAATGCAGTTTAAGGGACTGCAGCTGCCTCAAACAAGCAGGTTCTTGTCATGTTTGCTCTCTTTCAGATAGGCTGAGCTTGAGAGGCTGCATCTGTGTACCTTGTGTGAGTATGTATTTTTAAGGACTAAGCAGATTTTTTTAAGTACCTCCCAGCTCACACCAAATACTTTGTCTTTGCAACTCACGAAAAGTTAAACCAAGATACACAAGGAAAGATTAACTGAAAAGGTTACTATTGTTTTGCTACATATATAAATCTAAAACCAATTAAAAGGCACGTATAGGCAAAATCAGCTATAAATCCCTACTGGAAATAAAAGGATATTTAAAACCATACTATAAATTTAAAATAACCATGAAGAGACTAGTTATTTTATAAAATATAAATAGGGTATCAATTTTTTCTACTTGGTTCTTAGACAGTGTCTGCCATCATCAATCTATTTCCAGGAAACAAGCAAATGGAACAGACTCAGAAAAAAACCCCACAGCACACCACCACTCCAAGTGCTTGTGTTTTTCCCTATTATAAAAATCAGCATCAAAGCTAGACCTATGAAGCTATTCTACTGCCGTATAACTAAAACACAGTAAATCACTTAATTTGCTCAAAAGAACTTAAATGTTTTAACCAGTCTGCCATCAGCAGAGATAAAGAAGAGGGCCGATGGGACCCGGCTGCAATGTGAGCCGTCTTTAAAATGCAATTGTTCTAATCATTTTCTACAGATGCAGCCTCACAAGGGGCTGCTGTCACAGGGACCATTTACGACTTGTTATGGTGTCTCTATTGTTTACCAGCGACATTCGCTAAAAAGGCGACAGCTGGGACAGAAAGCTGCTCCTCAACGAACAATATAATCCCGTGAAAGTAATCAACAAATTTAAGGGTGTTAATTAACTTTACACTTTATCATGTTCAATTAGTTGTCCTTTCTCGAAAAGATTGCCGTGCACAATCGGTTTAGAGCGTGCCATGTTTGATTTGTAAGTGATCACTGTTTCTGTTTCAAAGTCCATGTCAGATGTTCTCTTGGGTTTTGGTGACACAGATGAATGGCTCTGCACATGTTAGGGGGTGATCTGGTTTAACATAAACCAGCATAACATAACCCCTTGTTAACGTATCGCTGGCCTTTCCAAGCAGGCACAGAAATGCCCGTGCCCGCGGACGCACACGTACGTGCACAAAAGCCCTGCGGCAGCACGACAGTCAACGAGTCCAAGTTTCGTTTTTGCTGAAACGCAAAGACACAAATAAATGGGCAATTTTTCATCATTATATCTCAAAGCAAGACTTGTCTTTTAGGGGCACGCTTGGGATCATTTCTTCCCAGCAAGATCCCTAGTTCTGCCACATTATGCACTAATGCACAAGTGCCTCCGTACATTTTACATAATGCACGCTGCCTTTTCTGATGGCAGCTGAGCAAACGCTGGGTAGATGCACTAAGTTCTTCTGTATATCAAATTCCGTGGTTTGTACTGCATTTATAATGCCAGGGATTCTAGAAGAAAGTTGAATTAATCTATTATTAAAATTTGCCATTTTCCCTTTAAGGTACCATTCCTACTTGCTAATGGGACAAGGCAAAGCTCATGATGAAGCGACAATGTACTTGGAAGTGCCCCTTAATGAAAGTCATTGCTGTTCCTCTCTTCTGACAAATAGAGCTTTGCATCACCGTACCTCATAAACTAGTGATTTTTGAGCAAATATGGAAATGGAGGTTCAGGTCAGTGATTTCAAGATTTATACAACAAACAGTCAAATATTAATCCAGACAAAAGCACGCTTAAGGAAGTAGAAACATTTCCTTTATGGCATAATCGAATTATACAATTTGTGAGATTACGGCTGTACAGAGAAAAAAACCTAGTGGATTTTTATTCTGCAGCAACAGGCAAATTAAATACACATGATCATCATTATTTAAGCAGTTACACTGTACATAAAAACAAACTGCAAAAAACCCACCCACAAAACAAAACAAAATAAAAATGCAAAGAAAGCCCAATGGAAAAGTTGTTAACTCTGAAAGCCAATAATGGACTAGGTTAAATATTTAAGAGGAAATTATAGACTATATCAGAAATAGCTGAAACCACAAAACAAAGCAGTATAAAACATTAGTTTTCTGCTAGGAAGAAGATCTGCAGGGAAAAGGGAAGCGGTCGATAGATCCTTAAATTGGACGCAATAGCTGTTCTTCTATCCCAAGTTGGCAGCTGCTACATTTGCAGACCTAGTTCATTATTTACCCATAATGACCATCAAGCTCCAGTCAAAGTCAGATCACAACAACTGTCAGCAGCTCTTTTAATTAGCCTTGTTTGAATTCAGATAAATATCACAATGGCCCAGCTTCTGCTGAAAAAGCAACAAGAAGATTGCAAAGAATAAGCTGCTCTGACTTCCTAACAAACAGTATTGTGAAAAAGTCCAGAGAACCAAAGTTTTTGTTTGTTTGTTTGTTTTTTTAATTAAAGAAGGGATGGTGATGTGCACATTATTATTTTTCCCTCCTGTGATATTCACATCACTATCTACAAGTCCTGTTTATAATCAAATTTGTGCATCTCAAATGCCAACTCAAAACGCTACTTCACAATCTGAAAGGTAAACTTGAAGAGATGGTTTATAAGTATTAATTAAATTTCTAACCTCTGTGAAATCATATGTTTTGAAAAACTGGATCAGAATTAAGGAATGCACATATTAACAGGATTATCCTCTCTCCTAATTTATCTCCTTCTGTTTGTTTATCCTCAGGGAACATAATCTTCTGTTGCATCAAGCCACTCTCATTCTCCCTGTGTCAGCAGCAGAATAATAATTCCCTCCTCCTCCTCCTCCACCCCCTCTCCCACAAGCACTGGCAAGAATGAAGACGAGTGGATCAGACTGTGTGCATCAGCATTAATGCTCCATGCAGCTATTTTCCTAGCAGTAGTAGACACCGAAAGAAAGATGCAAGAGAGGTGAGCAATATGCTACCTGTTCTGGGCAGCCCAGCATGAGAGGGCGTAATTAAAGAGATTTTGCCTCCTAGGATAATATGAAGGCAGAAGATGCAGGCAGAGACTACTCTAAGAGCCCTTCTTTAGCATGGCACTTGCTATCACAGTTGGGTCCCAATTTTGCAAGGTGCTGTCCAAAGACAAAGCAAGTACCAAACTCTCCCGTCCCACATGCCAATATGAGAAGTGCTGCTGGATATGCAAGGATCCTCGGGAGCCTCAAGGAAAACATATTTAGGGATTTACATGAATCATAAGGATACATGCATATAAACAATAGGCACATACATGTGTTATATTAGAAGAGGATATTCCTTTTGGGAACAGAAAAAATTACGTAAACATAATCAGAAACAGAAGGTAGAAAGTAGTGGAGGAGGAAGGATAAACAACTGATTAAACAAAATAGGGAAAATGGTCATGAGAAGCTTTATGTTTTCAAAAGAAGCCTTGAGTAGAATTGTATAGGGATTTGTACTTGAACTTGGCCATGGATGGTGGAATAAAAATCTTCAATTTGATTTAGATGTATTATAGAACGATGCCAAAACACAGAAAAGAATATGCCCTCTCAATAAATCATGCAAAAACTGACTAGAAGCTGTTGTTGAGGCAGTTTAATATGAGGGGGATGCACGAGGAAAATTTTACGAGATGGTATTCAGTAGCAACTGATGCCTCCCAAGGATCAGCCAAAGAAAATACATTGCAAAAGGCAAATGCACATATAAGATACTTCAACTTTTTCAACAGAAATACAAGCTGAAAGGCCTGATGAAATTGTTCTGTCCGCAACCTTTTTTTAAAAGCACTACATTTAGTTCTAGTCATTGTAATGTCAAAGAGAAATATCAAAGCACCTGAAAAGTTAGCAAGTAAAAAGGTTAACACCACTGCAATAAGAAAGGAAATACAGTATGATTGATTAACTTATTTGCTTATTTTTAATACCCAAAATACTGTATTAAAAACATTTAAAAACAATAGTTCATGACAGTCATCTTTCCCATTCTCTACCTTTAATCCATACTCCACCATAAAATCCCAGACAACAGAAACACTCTTTAGGTGTTGCTGGAGTACCAGATTTAGCTACTCCTTTACATATCCCTAATATTTAGGTATGTGGTCTAAATCTCATCTGCAGACCTCTTAAAAACAACAGTTGGATGTATCTACAGTTGTGGACAGCAAAACTACCTGCACAGAGCTTAGCACAGCTCAAAACAAGTATTTAATTTTTTTTCTGAACATTAGAGAGAAGGCTGGACAGCCAGTGACGAACAGAAGCAACACATTCCACATACACAAGATCCCAAAGTTTCAAAGCAGATTTCACACAGTCCAAATATAAATAAAGCAGATGACACCGAGCTGTCTCATTAACTGTTGCTGGGTTCTGAGCAAGCACAGCATCAAATTCACGTGAAACATTAAACAGAAAAGAAACAAAGAAAATAGTCTTTCAAAGAAAATAAATCTCGCCCAGCACTACTGCTTGAAATTCTGGTCTTTTAGAAGAAGTCCAAAAATTAAACATGAACATGCATGCAGTTCCTCTACTATGTGGACCACTGTTAACCCTCCACACAACTAAAATTCAGTAGACACAATTCTCGTCTTGACTAATGAGGCTTCAAGTCCTAGAAATAAAACTTTCCCAATCACACAGTGCAAAATCAAGAATAATTTTTGTCTGGCATTAGAAAGAGGGAAGAGCTGCATTTCTAATATTATCACAATGTCACTTTCTTGAAAAGCTTCTACTCTATGCAGAAGATCAGTAACCAGAAAATAGACTGTTGTGTGACTATGGAAGGAAAAACTCAAAGGGATAGACATTTATAATGTTCTCTTTGAAAAAGAGATGGCAAAATCCCAGAAAAGCTATTCTTATATTCTTATAGTTAGTTGCTCTAACTCAAGTTCACAGACAGTACCAAAATGAACATCAAGCTTCCAGAAACTTAATGTTTGCGTGGAATATCCAAAAATATCCACAAATAGATCCAGCAATCCACCTTGTCATCACAGCTTTTCATCTCACCCATTCTGACTGAAAAAGACACATGCAAGTGCATGACCAACAAAACCAGATGTATGGCCAGTCTTGTCAAGTTCTTTAAATCACAAGGAGCAGTCAGCTTTAAGCCACCATGTTAGCAGATTTTGCTACTTGGACTTGAATGTCTCTGTCTGGAAAGTATAAAATACCTGCACATTTTACCTTAACTCCACAGCAAAATGCAACTATGTTTACATAGTGCTGTGTAATAGATATGTAAAAGCTGAAACTCTTTTATTACAACAGCAAAACAAGAACCTTCAAGAAAAAAATAAACCAGGGATATTTAATTTTATTGTTTGCTGGTTTCTCCAGCATTAGTACAACTCTAACAAGATATCAATCCCCTTTTACAAAAACAAAATACTTGAAACACTTAAGTACTTTATGATTTTATCATATTACCTTCCTATAGACCCTGAAAACCAACAAAACATGGCATGGCTTTTTTTCTGAATAATGAAGGCATTAAGCACGTTGCTAAAAAAGAAAAATATAGTCACAATGAGATATGCATTTAAACTGCATTACCCAACAGGTATGGGTTCAAGTGTTCCTCTTAATAAAAGGTCTGCTTCTTAAAAAGACAGCTGCAGAAGCAGGTACATTTCTTTTGATGCATTCATTATTCTTTTCAATGTCATATAAGAAAATAAAGACAATACACAGAAAAATAAAACAAAAAGCATTTAAATGGGGTGGATAACATAGTATATATGTTCCTAAGCATTTCTGGTTTATCTTAAGTAGCATGTAGCAATGCCATATGCCAATGCAAATCAGTAGGGGCATATTTACATTCACAACATTTAAAAAATATCTAGTATTTAATAGCAGGAATCTAACAATATTTTAAAATAAAATAGAAATGTATAGCCAGAAAGAAGAGTTAGACAGCTAATTTTAAAATAAATCAGTCTCCAGTATTTTGTCTTGGGGAGCTTCTCAGCTGAAAGTTTTAATTTTACCTGTTGTGGGTACAGTTTATGAGAGGACAACTGACAGAGGTTTACCAAATGAAATTAGAAAGAAATGCATAAATAATAGCAGTGAAGACTGCACTGAACATTTTTGAATGAACTTTTGAACTCTGTCCCTTCAGGTGTCATCGGTGGTATGAGACCAAGAATTTTTTTTTGACAATCTGAACCATCATCAGTGCATTGCTTCAGATATATCTGTCCTTTCTTCAAGCACTGTGGCATTGAATCTTGCCTCTGGATACAGTCAAGAGCCCACACAGTTTTATCTTTCAGCTGCTCCTTTAAAATACATGCTTATTTTAAAGCATGCCTAACTCTGTACCTACAGAGTAACAAATCACTTTCTGCTGCCTAATTTCAGCACAGTCAAAGTTAATTCTCAAAGCTTTATGGCACTGAAAGGCAAAGCAGTACAATAATTCAAGATTATGACAACTGCTAGAAAAACAGCCTAAATTGCAAGGATTCCATTTAAAGAATCCCTTTGTTTCAAGGCCTTTTCCAGTTCTATTTCCTGTTCAGGGATCCTCTACACATAATTCTATTATTACCTCTCTGCAAAACAGACAGTACATCTCTTTCAGAGAACTAGACTTAGCATTGTCCTCTAGCCTAAAATGCAATGCACTTTTCAGTGTTTTCAAATGTACTCGATGCCACTTGTACAATGAGTTCAAACCCTTGTATTTTAATTTAAAGTGATATTTCTTTAAGTATGAACTAATTCTAAGTTTAATATGGAAATATTTTTAAGAAGAGATACTATTTTTATTATTACTTTTATTGTTTCAGGATGAGCCAATATGCAATCATATGGTTTAAATTTACAAATGTTTACATGCTCCAAATGCTGTACTTTTATGAAACAAAACACATTTTCATATTTAACTGTGCTGAATGACAACTTAAGGAGACCCACTATAATATTTGTGAACCTCTTTTTTCTGTACGACCTGGAAGTATCCCAACACTGCAACTTAGGCAATTTTGCACAAAACCAATTTAACCTTTTTTCTGTAACGTAAAGGTATTGAAAGTCAGTACTTGGCCTGGCCTTCCACTTAAAAAACAAGAAAAGAGAAAGACTGCATTTTGCCAATGAACAGAATCAAGAGGGTAACAAAGTTAATTATTTCTCATAATCAGTAATTATGATTAGATAAGAGACTCTTTGGTAATGAACTGCTCTAATGATGGAGGACCTCCATCCTAAGAAATATAATAGTACATTAACATAACTGTGTATGCAAAGTACATAGAACCGCTGCCACAGTTAACTTGTCATTGAATGATTAAATAGGAATTCATAATTAGAAAAAATCCACAGTGTAATTTATTGGCCTTCTCGACAGTTCTGGTTCATTAGAAGTTGATTACCAAATAGTGACCTCTAGCGGCCTACAGCTTTTTCATGTTATCCCGGTTCTCTTGGCAGTCTGAGAAACTATTTAACCTT
>VZTD01003784.1:1703037-1740501 GCA_013397725.1 Rhagologus leucostigma
AAAAAAAAAAAAAAAAAAAGAGGCAGTTTGATGAACATAAAATGTTTCCCTTCAAGATACCTTTTTTAAACTTCTCTTATATAGTGTGCTAATTTCTTCACAAAATGGTTTCCCGTTCTGTAACCATTTATACAAATGTATATAAACATACATCTATATGAAAACCCCACAACTTTTCAGTTTTAAAGTTAATACTGAGGTTACCGTGGTTCTCAAGGTAATTAATATTTATATACTGATTAAACATAATGTCTTCTAGGAAAAATATTTCATATATTAAAACAAAACACTTTTTTAGTGTCAATTATGAAGACCTTGAGAAGCTTGTACTTCAAGCTAGCCTGCGTATACCTTAAGGTGAAGTCTCTCTAAGCATTGCCTTTGAACAACAGTCAGTTTTGCACTAAAACGAATTACACTGGCTCAGTTGGAGGAGGCAGAGGACAGGGAGGGAGAAAACTCCACAATTCTCTGCTCCAGGTAGGAGAAAAAAACCCCAACATTTCTTATTATTTGCTGAACACATAGCTTGCAACACTCAAATTTAATTTAAGAAAAATGCAACTTAAAAGTAAGTAAGATTTGCATTTACCTGCAAAATCTTTTAAGCATTAGGGTGGAATTTTCCCTCATTCAACTTAGTTAATCCACTGTTAGGCTATTTAGACAGTGTTCCATTTTAAAATTTTCCATTATGATAGATACACTTTTTCTTGAACTAGGACAGTATCTAATTTTTTTTTTTTAAGTATGAATGTTTCTAGCAGGAAGTAGCACATCTGAAACTAATATAGAAGCCTCTGAAACACAGCATTAAATAAAAATTCATACTCAATGAATACAAGCAATTTGAATTTCCATTGTTTTCATTTTCCATCTTGCTCTTTTTCCAACACTAACGCTGTAGAAATGATGCGCATGTATTTTTCTTTCCTTTTGTCTAACATGGAACTGGCTAAAAAAATTATCCCCCATTTTTGGACAGAAGCTAGGAAATAAACCGCATAGTCCTGTTTCATACATAAACAGATTTTTCAGAGAAAACTATTCCAGTCTCCCAAATGGGGAGATGTCCATCATCCTTGTATGCTGGAAACAGCTTTAACAATTGCTATAAACAGAGAAATGGATAGCTACAGGACAGAGATCTCCACCCTGATTTCCGTGTGTGTGTGTGTGTGTGCAGATGTGTGCGTGCACACACACAGGATTCTAGCTGTTTGTGGCGATGATTTAATATAGTGACTGGATAATGAGCTGTGCTCCCTGCAGCAAGTGAATCACCATTTAATGCTATTATCAACAGTTCATGACCCACCGGCATGAAATGTCAACCTGATTAATCTGAACACTACTGACCTCAGAGAGGAAAAGCTACCTTATTGTCAGAATTTAATATATAATAAAACCATACACAGAATATAAATACCTGATCAAGCAAGGCCATTAACAGCAAATCTACTTTATTTTGCTCTACTGTTTCTTTTAAACTTGCTTGGGCATACATTAAAAAAAAAAAAGAAAGAAATACTTCTGTCTAGTCAAGCAGGAAGCAATCCATTAGGACTTATTATTTTGATATACAGCAAAACATTTCAAAATGGCTGTCCAAATACAAACCCCATGTTGATACAAATAGGAAAAAAAATTAGCATATGCTATTATAGGACTTGCTACTGTCAATTCATATCAGGAAATGATCAGAAATTATTCTTGCTTTCTGAGGTCACTGAGGCAATAAAAATACTGATTTGTAAATAGGAAACAGCTTGTATGAGTGATGCTGCATAGGTCACAGAAGAAGGATACCTTAGCTTTGTAAAATGAATAAACTTCAAGAAGGTTAGAAACTTGTGCCAGTTACATTCACGAACATAAGGGTAAACCCCCTCCATTTTTTTACAGTTATAGCGAAGATTTTTTCTTTTGTAATTCAGTACCATGATAGGGCCCTACTCAACAAAATTTTTATAAATTTTTTCAATTCTCTTTGGAGAATAAACCAGGAAAACAAGAAAAAAGAATAAGTTTTACCAGTCACAATGAGGTTAGTACAGTCTTGCTATATATTCTCCATATGTCTTTTAAATTTAACTTGGCTAGGAGCCTTATTAAAAGATGCAAAACTTTTCAGCCAGCTTTTCAGGATTCTCTACGTAACAGTATATAAATAACCCAGACTGAAGCTGGTAGGACTACAGGGCATTTACCTGTCAAGTTATATTAACTGATGCATAGTAACTAGTATGGTTTATTGTTAAAACATAGTACAGTTACTTTTAAAATGAAACCCACAATGGTTTCACCCCTCACTTGTTATTGTTGTCACCTGGTACTGAAAGGGCTAAGGGATTTTCAGGACAAGGGGCTGGAAGAAAATCCCCAAAACTGCCCACATATGAATGGAATGACCGTGGGTGGGACGAGAATGAACACTCCAAGTATTGACTTATAACCACTAGCAGCCAAGGAAAGAGGAACATGTCAAACTGACTTGACTAAAACTTGGACAAAACCCCGATGTCTGAATTCCCAGTTGAGAGCTCTGCTGGAAATGTAAAGAAGGAATAAAGGAATTCTGGACACTTAGGCAGGAAAGTAATTCATGCTGCCAGAACAGACACATGTTTAAGCTTTGCTTTTCCATTCAGAAACCAAACTGTTCTTGTATGCCAGTTGACTAGTAAGTGTTGGCCTGTTTTGCAAAGGCTGTCCTGTGTAGCTGCAAATACTGCTGGCTGCAGTGTGCCCGAAGCGGTAACATCTGACAGCCATTAAACCTCTTCTGCACCCCTCCTCCGAACTTCGAGGGAAAGAGGGGTTTGCCATACAGTAGCACAGCCATAGTGCTCTCACTATTAGGAACTCCAGACATAGCAATAAGAAGAGTTAACACAGAGAGAGGCTGTATTTAGATCTCCATCAAGCACAAACTGTAAACCTGTCGGCTAGGATGTCAAAACTATTTTCTGGAACTAATGGAACCTGGTACCTGGAACTAATGACCACCTTCAAAATCATGGTGCTCTCTTAGTCCATTGCAGATTAGCTGACCTGGGAGGCTTGCAGCTAGATTACATCTTCTGCTCTCACAAAGCTATGCAGCCCTCTCCTGCTACACAAAGCTGCTTTGCCTCCGTGATTCCTCACTGTACGCTCATTCTATGAGCCCTTTTAGAGACTCTGTTTGCCATACACATTTTTGTTCTGTTTGAGTAAACCCCATTTCATCCCTTTTGCCTTCTGGAGAAGAGGAACAAAGGATTGGGAACTTGTTCTTCTCCTTTCTAAACAGCTCCTTGATACAACCAAAGCCCAGCAACTGTGCAGTCCCTTCAGACTAAGGTAACCGAACCCTTCACAGTCCTGACTGTGCTGAGGAGGTGCTACAAGTCACATCAAGTTGCAGGTTCTGCACCAAACAGGGTATCAAAGACACAACCTGTATTAAATAACAGTTTACCCAGAATTCCCATGTTGGACAGACAGATTGCCAAACCATCTCACAAATATTTTGAAGGTGGTGGTGGCTTCCTACAACAGTGGCAACATGGAGGACAAAACTGATGAACTTGGAGAAAAAAGGGACCTGCCACTCTTGCCCAAAGGCAGGTATACGACAAACAAATAAACACAACTTTCCAAACCCTGTGTAGTTTAGCCCACTCTATTTATCTGCTATGTCACTTTGTTTGGTTTCCACTCTTCCTCATCAGGAGCATATAAGAGAACAAAACAACCAAAATAAGATCGAAAGCTTTTACTTGCAATTCAACCATTGTAAATAAACTCAGTAAAATTGCAGGTATCAACTCTAGAGTGAAGGTGCGTGTAGTAACTAAAGAAAGATATAACTAGGGTTTACAAGGCGGAGAGACAAGGATGAAGGACAGAAACTGCATCCTGTCTGGGAATATTGTTGAAAGCAAGGACCAAAAATGAAGTAGAGAAGCTACATCATTCATACACCGGAAGGACAGAAGCAGCCATCCTTAAGGGCAAACAATTTTCTCATCTTGAATCACATCGATTTCATATTTTCAAAATTTTTTATTTAGAAAAATCAGATTGCATTAGAAATGCACTGAGTTATATGCACCAAAGAGATGCAACTAATACTGAAGAAAGAAGACAAAGAATAGTCCAAACCCTCCCATTTTCAAGTATTCTCTAGAATATTTTGGCATGCATATAACTGGTTCAATAGATTCAGACTGGTTTTTCCTCCTCACTCACAAAAAAGTAATGAGGAAGCAAGGGCATGGAATAAAAATTGTAATTTGGCTTGCTTTCTACTGGGTTTATAGCTATCTATAAAATGCCCAAGATCATTCTGAAATGTTAGGAAAAGATAAAACAGTGGCTAGAATAGTTTCTTCAAGTATGCTTTTAAAAGCTCTTAAATGAAAAGAAAAAAATAAATGTGCCTTCATAGGGAGATAACATTACAGTTTCAAATTAGCTTTTTAAGTACACAGGAATGTAGATGAAGAAAGAAGAGCACTTCCTTGACATAAACACAGAAAATAAGGTTTTTAAGAGGTCATTCTGCAAACTTTCTGTGCTAACTCTGGTCTTAAAATAGGTAATTAGGAAGCATTCTTTTTTTGGTCCCCAAATGTAACTCAGTCAGAGATTTGGGCTTTTATTCATAACGAATGATAGGAAAACTGGGAAGGATAAGTGAACCACAGCAATTTATTTCAGAATACAGACCTAATTATAATTAATTCTAATGAACACTCACTCTCCAACACCAAAGTTCTCCTAATTTTTGTATTGTGCCTCTTCTCTGAGATTAATGGGGGGGTCATGTACCCAAAGTATATCTCTGGCTCCTTCTGTGTCCATTATTCATCAACATACTACAGTTCTGTGGGGACTTTAGTAAGGAAAAGAGAGAAAAATGATCAGGTCAGTACTTGGTATAAACTTTTTTGGCTACACATTCAGAGTATCAGCAGGAAGTCAATCTGTGCTTTCTGTACTGAGAACAACAAAAAAGCGGCTTTGATGACACCGCATCTCCCTTTTCTTGGAGAGCAGGGGAAAGAAGGAAGAGAGAAGACAGTTGTTTATTTAATTCCATGTAATTTCAGATAAATAACTGCTCCAAATTAGAATTTAATATTCAAAATTACATAAGAAATTAAACTTCTCAACCAGCTACTGAGCAACTGGCATAAAAGTAAAGGCTCCCCACCAGAAATTACTAAAATTGGCACAGACTACACACCAACAGTAATCAGATCTGCTAAACACAACCGAACATTACGCTCTTATCAGGGAAGGCAATCATACCTGCTACAACATCTGAAATACCAGCTCCTTAATCACTTTTGGCAAAACATATAAGGTGCACTTTGGCATTGCAACAATTCATTTTGCTGTGTGCAGAGTACAGTTTTTCAGACTATATTCCTTGTCTCTGCGTAGTCCCTACATATGTATATCTAGTACAACTGCTTGCTTTGTGTAAAATACACACACACAAAAAAAAAGAAAGGAAAGGGTTCACAATCACCTACCAAAACCAAAGATACACAATTTACTTTTAAAAAGGCTATTTTCCATCTTGTGTCATGGGTTAGCTAGAACTCAACACAAGAAACAGTAAAATGATTACGTAAGCATCTCCGAAGGTTGCCCAATCTCTCTTCTTGAGGTAGCTGTTCAGTCTTTTGATTAAAGATTTACACTACTGTGTCAGGAGAGAATGGTCTATCAATGGTATTTCTTAGTAATATTATATTTAGATTAATGAAAAAAAGTTGAATGACAAGTTGATGTCCTAAGAAGGACATTTCTGGAATGAGATAAAAGTGCACTTAAAAGATTTCTGCTTATTTAGCTTATGGACTTACAGTGACTATATACACATCAGAATTAAGATACAATACCCCAAAACAATACATGTAACAAGAACTCAGGGTGGCAAGGGAAGACAGTTCTGTTGAGTATGTTCTCTATGTGCCCGTTTTTTTAATCTGATGGACACAAACCAATGATCTTCTCATTCATCACTGCTGTTTGAACAGAAATGCTTTGAGGTTCCCATTCTACAAGCCAAATCTTGTGAGGTTTATGTTGCAGCATTACAGGACTCAACAAAATTTATAACCTGTTATTTCAGCCTTCTTTGATGAACAGATATAAAAATTAATTAAAAGGTTTAATGGCATTATTCCACTTCTTTCAAAGTAGAACTTTCTGTAAAATACTTATTGCATGCTAAGCATTTATTACAGTCAACAAGAAAAAATAAAAGTAAAAATGTCTAAAGCCTATAAAACAATCAAAGTGGTCTTTATTTTGACAATTTCTCTTACTAATTTTCCATTCATGCAGAGCTCTTTTCAAAAAAGAACCCTTTCTGGACAGTGTCTGAGGTGGTATCAAAATGCTCTTGATTAAAAAAACTAAACGTACCTGTCCCTCCAACGTATGAAGCTTTTTTCTTATTTTGACAGTCTAATCTATCTCTCCCTGAGACAAAAGGGAACTTATGCATCTTGTAGCAGAACAAGATGGATGAAACAGATATATTACGAGAGGACATTATACAGTTGATTCCAAACAGTGCCATAGGGGCAACAGCCTGTTAAAACCAGGGTGCAGTAGTCCAGGGGGGAATACGAATCTGTTTACAGAGAAATGGATCCAGTGTTAAAACAGTGTGCTAGAGCGGACTCACAGACTGGATGAATGGGATGCCTCATGAGGCTGTTTCACACCGCACTCACCAGTAGAGTCCTCTGTGCACAAGAAAGTCACTTCTGCTACCAAGTAATCTGAACCAAGCTGGGTACAATATCCCCCTTCATCAAAAGAAGACTTCAGCCTGACTAAAGCCAGGGTGCAGAAGTCCAGGCAGAAAATCCTAGCTCCCTGTAGAGATATGAACCATTAAATTAGATGAGTCTCACACCTGTAGGAGAACCTTCAAATTATGAAGTGGGTAGATAAGAGCCTACAGCCAGGTTGCCGTGACTTGAGAGTGGTAACAGAGTATGACTACAGCACAATGATTGTTAAAGGCACCCAAGCTTTCAGAAATCAAAAGTAAGAACTAGATAAAGTTTGTGATAAGGGTCTAAGTGACAGGACTAATCGAGGGAGGAAGACAGAAATCTGGTAGCAGAACTTAAACTGAAAAAGAACAGGTTTACTTTGGATATTAGGAAGACATTCTTTACTGTGAGGGTGGTGAGGCACTGGAACAGGTTACTCTGAAAAGGTACTCCCTTTTCAGGGTAAAGGATGGAATCCCCATGCCTGGAAATGTTTTAAGGCCAGGTTGGATGGGGCTTTGAGCAACCTGCTCTAGTGAAATGTGTCCCTGCCCATGCCAGGTGGATGGAACTAGGTGATCTTTAAGGTCCCTTCCAGCCTGAACCATTCCATAATTCTGTAATTATTCTGTAATTTACTGGTTGGGTTTACAAATACTGAATGCTACTTGCCAGAAAGAAAGTACAGTTAGAAGGATGGGTCTAATGTTCAGCTTTGACATAGAATTTTTCAGAAAAAATGTAAAAGTTAGGGCTACTGTCTTCGAAGTGGGTTAGTTGGAACTAGATGATCTTTAAGGTTTCTCCAGTCTAAACCATTCCATGATTCTATGATTCTGTGACTGGACAGAAGTCTAGGGATGACTAACCACATGAACAACCCAGAAACTGACACTTGAAGAACAGTACTAAACACGTCTCTCCTCCAGCCTTCCCCAAATCAATAGACTTGGTGAAACAGTAAGATCCTTTAGAAATTAGGATGGCTAGGGGTACCATATCCAGTAAAAAACCCTACTTTTAGCTCCTTCAGTTTGGAGGGGGTCTGCACACATAAAAAAATTTGAATGTCCAAATCAGTAGCCTGTATGCTAGACAGCAGGCACCTACCCGTTTAGTCACCTTGTAAACAGGGCAAAGTAACATCACTGAGGACAGAAATAATAAGTGGATGAGAATATGTAACTCCCATTAGTGGGTTTTTTACTGTCTTGGGAGTGGAACAACCTGGATTTTAAACTCCTGGTGAACAGGAACTTTCCCAAGTTTGCAAGGGCATACAGAGTTTAAATCCAACAGCTTAAAGCTTAGTGGCTGGGGCTCAGGGATGTTAGGACCAAGAGACTTGGACTAAGGCAGCAATAGATCTAATTTTTCACATCACTTCTTGCAGGTTGACAAAGGATGAGATTTCTAGTATTAATATTCTTTTCCTACCCACACAGAATATTTATGCACACTAACCAATTAAAACAGTTGTTGCCTCCGTTGTTTCTAATGCCTTCCTTTACACTGTTTCCATAAACTGCTCTGTTTAACTGAACTGCTAAACCTAGAATACACTAATATCAGTATCCTTGAAAGGGACACAGGAACAAAAGCTCTAGTATTTTCTCTTGTGAAAGTAATAAGCACATAAAATGTATTTCTGTTACTGACTGGACATGCTTGGTTAGATGCAGAAATACTGGTATTGAAACTAAACATGCAGAAACTAACACCAAGTAATAGATTTCCAAACAAAATGCTGGAGAACATGTTAGTCCTGTCCTTGTTAAAGGATGGAAAAAGCTTTCAGAAGGTTCACTCTCAGCGGTAAAGCAGCAGCTATTTAACAGAAGCAGGTTTCTGAAGCATCTTAACAACTCTCACTGGTGACTTGTTACATCTTACCACTGGTCCCTACAGGTCCTGTACCCTGACAGGCAGAATGAAAAGATTCTCTAACGGGGCCACTGGCTGTCAGAAGCCACCAGCTGGCCTGCCAGGGCTTTGCAATTGCAGAGGCCAGCTGACAGTCTGGGTGTTGCTGACCATGCTGAGAAACGTGCCACCCAGCTGCTGTGTGGTCACGTCCATCTGGAGATCTCCAGCCAGACAAATCTCTGGGCCTGTCAGATCTCTTCAGCAAGCCTTGTTATGCAAATTCAATTACTCAAGTGTGCCCTATTACTGCTGGCTAACTGCTCCTAGAACCAATCTCACACTGACAGTCAGCTCACATTTTTACCCACCAAAAGTACCTCATTTATTCTTGCTCGACTATTCCCTTGTATCATTAAGGCAGAACAGACAGAGTCCATAGCACTGTAACCTCTCTGCAGTGGGTTACTATTCCTTGCAAAGAGCTTAGAGAGAAATTAATTTAAAAACATAGAGCATCTAATCAAACATGAGTTAAAGGCACACTATCTACATAATTTACCACTAGAAATGGGAATTATAAAACTTTGATATAATGCTAGATCATCTGACTGGTATTTTAAAAGGCAAACAAATAAACAAGACACAGAATATTCAAGAAAGCAGTGAATTGCATTTGAGGCCTTTGCTTTAACACAGGGGTACAGGTAACAAAAAGCAAGATTTCTCATTTTAACTAGCATGCTGGTGTTTAGATTTGTTCAACTAGCAGGCCTGCTGTAGCAATAACCACCTGCTTCTGTCACATATTTATTTACTGAATTTAATTTAGATGCAATTCTGAGCTATTGGTAGTTTCTCTTGATGCAGAGATATGAAAGATTTTACTTAGAGAAGTCACTGTGCAAGCACAGAAAAGTAAACTAGGAAAGTCTGGTGAAGATTTAGAAATTAAGAGTTAAGTATCATATCGTTGATTCGCTCAGCATATAAATCAAACTTTCTGCTCAAAATACCATTGTGAAATTGCATGCCTTCATTCTGAAAAGTTATTCAAAAGCTGACATAAGAAACATTAGCAGATAAAACACTCTCAGCTAGAACAAACTGGTGTAAGTATCTATAGCTGGCATTTAAGACAATATATTTTTATTTCTCAAACCGAAGCATTTTTGGTGAAGAAGAATACTGGAGAGGTTTTCTAAACTCTAAAGAATGCAACTATAGTGAGTACAAAGCTACAGCACAGTCCCCCAGCTAGATCAATATTCAGTGTGTTTTATAACCAATTCAGGTCTCAGGCCAGATGAAAACAAATCAAGCCACATCTTACTAACCTATTTCTCTTTCCCCTCATAGGAATGAAGTCGCCTTTCTAAGTGGTGATTCATCTTTTCAACCTCTTTCAACAGTGAGTTTCGGTAAAGAGAGAAGGAGTGGGGGGAGATTTACTTCAAAAACTTATCATTTACCCTAAACGGTTTTCTCTTCCAAAATGACTGCTAAACAAATTTATAAAATATCAGTGTTGGAAGGTTGTGGGGAAAAATACTAAGATACAATCATAAGACAATGGCTTGATTAATGCCCAGGAATCTAAGCTTTTGTGAAGGAAGGTATGAGTCAAACTTTGGGACAAACTGGAAAAATGGCACGGCACACCGTGCTGGCAGAACACTTGGCATGAGCGAGGGAGATGGGAAGAGATATATTCGAGAGAGAGGCACTGTTGTGTTAAATTCTGGAAGAGGAGGAGAGGCGATGCAGACTGAGGTCAGAAACCAGGAAAAGAATTCCAGGAACACATTTACAGCAGACCACAAGAAATGAAGACTTAGGTGAAAGACAATAGCAGGGAGATAAAGGATCATGAGATGCCAAGGAGAAATTAAAATATGCAATTAGCTAAAGCCTGAGATAACTGGGTCATGGACCATGATCATGCCAATACTATGGAAAGACTCCTAAGCAAGAATCATCTTGTGAAAGTGAAACATCTGCAGTATTTAGAACAGACCTAATTTCTTGGAGAAGAAGAAGAAAAGTCAAATATGATAGTAGGAACTGGAGTGTGAAAGAGAAAAGTACTAGTGATGGGGAAGTACACAGCTGACTAAACTGTACAACAGCAAAACTGTTGTAAGACTGGTGGGATGGAGATGGAAAGATGTTTTTGTAAAACAGAATGTGATAAAGGAAAGCTACATGCAAGTACATTAGAAAATGAATAGTGAAATTCATAACAAAAATGTTACAAACAGAAAAAGTAATTTTAAAACAGCCTCACATTTATTTTTCAATTTTTATAAAGGTATACAAATCCACTTAAGCAAGGTAACTTAAGCAAAAACTTAACAGCCTTACTGAAGGATCCTAAAAAATGGTGTAAATAATCTCAAAGAATTCAGAAAGATAATAATTTTAAAAGAATTTTTTTGTTGTTGAATTGGGCAGCGGTAGATAGGAAAAGGAGCAAAAGAAAACTACACTGAAAATGCACACTGTTGGTGCATCTGGTTTTGATTTAGAAGCATGGCTTTTGAAGGAGATTTAAGAGTCTCACTCCTAATGAAGCCAGAGATATTCTTGTGAAAATCAACTGAGGGATGTGCATGGAACTCACATTCCTCTTCCCAACATCTCCTTCTTAAGAAGATGGCATAAAAATATATTTTCTATAAAATGGAAAGCTTAGGGAAGTCTGACAGAATACCAAATCTCAAATGAGTTTCATTCTACTTTCTCTCTACAAAAAACACAGTATCCCTATTCAAGGCTAGATTAGCACTCTTGGAAAGTTCTGTTTCCTTGAAGCAATCCTGAGCTACACTTTCCAAACAAAGTATTACGGACAGTTCTGATGACACCACCCTCAAGCTATTGGTATCTGACAAAACACATCAAGTTTGCTACAAACTGTCTCAAACAATAATGCAATTGTTGTTGTCAGACTCAACAACAACAGACTCAGGCTATTCTTCTCTATTTATGTGACATTAACATTTATTTCTTTATTACAAATCAAGATACAACTATATAAATGGAAGTTAAAGAAGCAATACTGTGCCATGTTCCACTGGCAAAAAAAGACATGAACAGCTAATCTAAAGACAGGTATTTCAATAAAATGGAGACAATCTGATGTCAGCTAACTCGGTCACTTGAGACATACTTTCAAGATTATAGGATTTCACCACTTGGTATTATCCAGTACTGATCCACCCTAACCACATCAACCAGTAATTTCACCTTCTGTATTGCTGAGCTGCAGAATCGCCAGCCAAGCTCCTAACAGTTCTGTTTCTTGATAAGAAAAAGAATATAGTTACTTCCCACCAAGAAAATTAATACAAGTAGACACTGGAGAAATGGTTCTTTTTGTTGATTCTCTTATCCACATATCTTGATCCCTTCCAGAAGTAAGAAGAGGTGCACTGCACAGGTATTTCTACACCAAGCTATAAAAGCATGGTGGTTTTCCTTCAGAAATGCCAAAGAAATTGAAAAGTCTGTTCATGCAATTCTCACAGAAAGTTTTATTCCTGTGTTATTCAGGATTCTGCACTGATGTTTTGTATCACCTTTAAAGCTGACATGGTTCTCATTAAAACTGATTAACCAACTTAGTCTCACCTACACATACACTCAAAAGTTCCAAAGTTAAGAAGAGTCAAACAGTTCTTTTTTTCAACCCAAAATGCTGAAATACATGAGAATAACATGAAAATTATTTATTTTTAACCTCTGTCATTTTGTAGGTGCCTGATGCAGTGATGTATGAAAATGCACATGCCTCCTAAATTTTTGTTTAATCGTGTCTAATGAAGCTGTGGGTGTTCTTGCTACATGTATATACTGCCTTAATTCTTTAATTTAATCCTAACAAGCTTCTGAGTTCAATGATAAATCAGTGCATCCATTTAACAGATTAATACTGCACTACATTAGAAGAAATCTGGGTGTTAGTTTTTAGCTTGTTGCCTTAGAATTTGGTTGAATGTCCCTTTCCCCTCATACCTTGAGAAAAGCCAAACATGATGCCAGTGTATTTTCCACTACTACCTACTTTCAGAGATTAGTTTTAAAAATGAAACTCCTATTATTTTCATCCTTTTACTATTTTTCAAATTCCATTTCAACAGTCTGAAAGTCTCCCCATTTTAGCTGCATCCTTGTGAAAGCAGTAAAACCAGAATATGTTAACCATAAAGCTGTGTGCCAAATCACTTATTTCTATACTGGATTTATATTTTAGTATTATTTTTTCAGACCTGCTTCTCATAAACTTTAACATTTATTTGTTCTGTAAGCTGATCCATATTAAATAGAGGCTCTCACTAATTAGCATACAAGGATATACAGTGAGTGGCTGGAAAAAAAAAAGGAAAAGTCTTAAGTGCATTCAGCTAATTCAAAATCAGGCAGCAATGAGGAATTAATCGAGTGTTTTTTCCTCCGTGAGTATCACTTTATATTTACCATCACTGAACTGTATTTGACTCCAGGTTGCTTAATCACACATCTTGATTTGTTGCCTTACATACGTACTTTTGCCATCATATCCCCAAAAAAGCCAATGTATTACGGTATTTTCTACTCTCAAGTGACCAAAATAATTATTAAGAACTAGTAAAAGACATAACTTTTTTTTTTTGTCCCAGATGAGTTCCTAACGTGGAGATGAAATTGACGGGGTGGGAAGGAGCTCTTAATACCCATAATATTTCCAGATTTATGGTGGCAGGAGGTAGTGAAAGGCGCAGAACAGAAAGAAAGAACAAGATAGCTGTAGTTTTCCTGTTCTGAAAGCAGAAGCAGATCTCAGAGAGATTAAGAGAAGTAAATCACTCATTAGATCAGAATTGGTTCACTTAGGGCCACGGCCACTGCCACTGATTAAAGAGCATTTTAAAGGGTTAAAAAGAGCAACCTTTATGTCTAGTAAAGTTGCCAGAAAACATTTGGTCCTCTCCTTTTTGTAATAATTCACTTTGGCTACCCAGCCTGTTGCATCAGGTCACTTAGTGATGCAAGCCAGGGCTTTTCTGGGCTCACTGGAATATAGTTGAGAGAGAAGAGATCCTTTGCACTAAAGTTGGCTTCTGCATGGTGCTGGGATGCTTTTAAACATCAGCAGTTTGGATTCTGCTGTACCCCTCCCACATTCCCAGCAACCACCATAATTCTTCTCAGAGACTGTTCTTATAAAGGAATTAAGAGTAGACCAAATGTATACACACATAAAAAGAGCAGAGAACAAGTGAGCCCAGAAGAAGAGTATATATGTGTACACCTGAAAGCAATTTGTTCAGTATTTAATTTGGTGCAAAAACCTAGCTTATCTGCTTTTATAAAATTGTATCCATTTCTATCAAAACACAGCCAAAGGAAGAAGATAAGAAAGAAGGAATGTGCACTTTCCTTGCCTCGGCTCATTATAAGCAGAGTGCTGAATGTTTTCTGTGCAAACCATTTATTTATCTACGTGAGATTAATCATGGAGACTGTAAGGTCATTCTTCAGCAACTTTCAGTTCTGAAAACTGAAGTGGTCAAGTCAGAAATATAATCAAGGCAGAAACAGAAGGATGTCTGTGACAAGTGTTCACCTTGTAAAGACACTGTGACAAGCAATTTATTCCAAAACAGATGGGAGCCGTTATTTCCATATAGCGAGCTTCCATCCAAGTCACACTAAAACCCACAAATATAGTTCATCTACAAGACTTTATCACATGTGATCCAAGCAAAAGAATAAATAATAAACATTTCCCAGCATTTCACAGAATTTGAAATTCAAATGATGAACGGTAGACTTAAGATTTTGGAAAGCACAAAAAAAAAATTGCAGACATAGGCAAGGACATGGCCTAACAGAGGTACCTGTAAAATGGTGGCAATGGACAAAAATTACTTGGACAGTGCAATTAAGAAAACAAAACCAAATTTTACAATGCCTCCCTCCAAAAGACAGACAAATCTCTAATATGCAAAAAAATCAAAAGTTGCTCCATCCTTTATCATTAGGCGAACAGCCACAGAAAGATTTTTTCCCACATTTTTCTCCACAAAATTTGATATTCACATTTATCTTCATTCCACCAACATAAAAAGAACACTTTAAAACACTAAAATGTACAAGAACATTTACCACAGGTGTGTTTCTGCAAATTTTCTGTGGATACAGACTTTACTACAATGACAGATATATAATGCACTCTCTACTAATGCAGATCTACCTGGTAAAATTCTGAACTTGACTTATTTTTGTGCCAAACTTTGATTTGTATAAATTTGACACAGCAAGAGTGCACTATTACCACTGCTTTATTACTTTGTAAAAGGATGTCTAGGCAAGAAACATAAAAGTACACATATTTTTCATTGCTTTCGGCTCTGCTCTTTGATTTTACACTTATATATTATAAAGACTAGGTAATAAAAACTTCATAATCATACTGAATTATTTTCCAGTTTTTAACCTCATGCCAGTGTCACCAGATTTCTGCTGTGAGCATGTCTCTAACACAATCTGCACTTTGTGTCAGACAAACAAGCCAACTACAAAAGAAATTAACTCACAAACTCTAATTGTACAACCAGAGTAACATAAAGTTCCTGCTCCTTTTTACAGCTAACTAATTGGTTTATGTAGCACAACATGCTCTGACATGCAAGTGCAACTTCAGACACAACTGAAAATACAATTAACCAAAAATGCATTTCGTTTTCTTACGATAATTATCTTGAGAAAACTGTAATTCTGATCAAGATAGAAACCATGGAAGCACAGACATACATGCACATGGAAGCATTATTTGGAGCCACACATATCATTATGCCCTTCATGAAAAATTACAAATGATAAGTCGCCCAGCTGTGAGGCTGATGCCAACTATAAACACACCTTTTCAATTTCAATCATATTCTCTGGAACAAAAATTCCTGCAAACATAGTCTCTGAGGTTTCACATAAAAAAAGTTTATGCTAACTAAACCTAAAAAATTTGGATTTAGTATTTATTTTTGTTGTTTGAGCAAAAACTACAAGTCACACTTTCCTCTACAAGGTTGCTTTGGCCAAACAAGCTGTTATCTGAGATCTGTATTTCAACCATTTAAATAGGAAAATAAAGGTGAAGTCACTATCAGTCCACTTTTTAACTTCTCAGTCCTCACAAGTCATATCTTCTTCACGGCAAAGGAAACTTAGTTTCTTCATTGAACCCAGCATCTGCTACTGACTTTCGATGAACTGTAGAAAAGGGGTTATGAGTCACAAAACTGAGGAATTAGGAGACAAATACGGGGAAAAAAATCTGAGGAATAAAAGATGATGGTAAACTAGAGAGATGGCTGGAAGCAGACTTGCAAATAGGAGACTGAGAGGAGGAAAATGCAGTTACAATGAGACCCAGGAGACCCACGTCACAAAAAGGAGACCCAAGGAGACCAAGGAGAGAGATTTATACAATAGGAAGCGTTTCTTGCATGAGAGAACGTTTTCCCTTGAAACACTTCACTTGAAGAAGGTAAGATGATGCCATTTGGCCACCTGGTCAGGGGAAGGAAGAGTGGCCCAACAGAAGGCTATCATTAAAGAGGTCAAGAGACATGTACAATTAAACCATCAAAGTGACAGCAATACCACAGATAAGATAACACCGAATGGAAAAAAAATAAAAAGGATGGTGGAACAGTGCAACAGAGAATTTAGTCTTATGGAACTTGCACTCCATGGCATGAGTGCTGAGGAGGAGACAAGTAAAGGACACTGTCAGAGCTACAATATTCTTTCAAACGTCTCGAAGTAGAGCATATACACCCATTGTGTGGCTAGTCAGAAGTCTGCCAGTTTGCTGGGTTTTGGATACACTGTAATAACACACTGTAGACACAAATCAGGCCAGAATTCCCATGTCACAGAGGACAGGTGATGGCAAAGAAAGAGCGAGGTCCATCAGAGCCACAGACAAAAAATCCCCACCACACAGCACCATGCAGAAACTCCAAACAACACCCAAACACACTTCAAAACTATGTAGTAGTGTAAGACACTGTCAGCAAACATGCCCATTCCTCTCCCAGTAGCACTCCACTGCATTAGTCCCTCTTGACCTAAGGTGATTTCACCATCTATACAATTTTTTTCTGGAGATAGTCCTAGTTGAGGATCTAGCTATCCAAGAGACATTTCCTTCCATCAATAAATACAGCCTCCAACAAATATCATCTACCATTGACCAAAAGTAGATATATGTATGCAAATTCTGGAAATGGTATGGCAGTTACTGGATTTCAATCAGGTGAAAAGAAAATTAAAGAAAATAATAGGAAGTCACCCACTAACTACAATGCATTCTGAGCTACAACAGATTGTGTGGTTTTCCTCACATACAAATACAAATAATCCCTTATAAACTAAGTAAGGTTCAAATAAAGACATTTACTGTACTTGCTGCTTGCTTTAAAAGCAAAGCAGAAACAGCTCAGTTACATATAGAGGAGTTTTATAAATGAAATTTACAATTTAGGCCTAAGGATTTACAGCTCTTATGCTTCATGATTTACAGCTCTTATGCTAATGCTCATAGTCAGAAAACGGCTTGACTATCTGACCTGTAGCAAAATACATTGGTGCTGGCTGGAATGATAACACATCCATGTGTGCTGCAGACAGTGTTTCTGCTATGCACTTTTCAAAATAGGTTCTTAAAATCATTTCACTCTAGTTCAGTAAGAAATTACCAGAAACTAATATCTGAGACCCTATTGGGAAGTGCTTACACATAGCATTTTTCTGAAATAGTATTTGTATCCAACTTTCATTGATTAATCATGTGTCAGTTCATGAAAAAAGTTATTTCTTTGTTCATCCAT
Organism: Rhagologus leucostigma; assembly: GCA_013397725.1. Classification (NCBI taxonomy): domain Eukaryota; kingdom Metazoa; phylum Chordata; class Aves; order Passeriformes; genus Rhagologus; species Rhagologus leucostigma. The sequence goes on from VZTD01003784.1 coordinate 1,720,571, forward strand.
TCCTAGAATACCTTAAGGTCAAATGCTTAATATCAATAACTTACTTGCATTCCAGCAGACCTCCAGGCCAGTGATTTCATTTTATCTGCCCACTTAATATCTCGTAACACTGAAAAGCATCTTCAACAGAAGTTATTTTGCATTTCCACATGATATTAGCAGGATGTCAAGGACGCTTTTTAAAAAAATCATTTATAATGAAAAGCACTGGAGAATAACACAATTTGATCTAATTACACTTGCTGCCAGAGAGCAAAAAACAAAAATGCAGCAAACTAAATTTCTAGGGAGAGATAACAGAGCATATTTCTTAGTATCTTCATGTTAAGAGGGTTACTGAAGTATCCCTCAACAGATGTAAAAATGTGGTCACAGTGCCGTAAATTCAGAATGTGGGAAGTGTTGGTACTAATTACTGGTATAGAACCTTGACATTAGACATTGCAAAAACTGAGCAGCAGCTAGACTAGCTCTTTGACAGCAAAGAGATAATTATTAGGCTTCCACTACTAAGGAATTATCAGGACTTATTAATGCTAGCACACAAAAAAAACCCATCAAAGAAGAACAGAAGCTTTTTTCCTTGTGATAAAATGACCCCTCTCTAAGAAAAAGATTACAGATGATCAGGCAATAAAAGATCCACTTAACAAATGCTTTGTCATGGGTTTACTATAGATGTTCTGATCATATCATCATTTTTCACTTTCAGAGATGAATCCAAGGAGGTGATTGACTAAATATGTCAACAGTTCACTGTAGGCTGCAGAGTTAGAAAAAGAATTATATTGCCTATGTACTCTGGCTTTGGCACTATCTATCCAAACAGACAACCCATCGTATTCGTGGATCCGTGCAGTGAAAAGCAGATAATCAAAGAAATTACAGGATCAGGTATCAATTTGTCCAAATTCTGGATCCCAAACACAACTTGACATGGAAAGCCTGTTTTCAAAACTACTTAGAAAATGAGAATCTTAGGTCCAGCTACATGTATCTTTGGATCACTGGCACTGTTTCATATTTTAAGACCAATTCTGAGACTCTCAGAACTGTTATGTTTAACATTCTGACAATACATCTAGAGTATAGTGTTTACGAAACAAGACACAGAATTTTTGTTATCTGTCACACCTCAAAAATATCAGGACGGACTAAAAAAGTATACCTACAGAATTTTCATTCTTCTTTTCCCTAGAATTCTGAGATAGACCTCCGGCATCTGTATCTGACCTCTGCGTGCTGGTTACAAAACCTCTTTGCTGGGAGGAGTTTGTCACTGAAGCTGGTTAACCAGACAAGGGTGGTGGAATCTCCATCCCTGAAGATTTTCAAGACTTGGCGTAAGAACGCCACAGCCTACATCATCCAATCTTGGCAACAGTCTTTCTTCAAGGGGGAGGCTGGACTATAGGACCTCCAGACATCCCTATAAACCAGGGATTCTCAGAAAACGAGACACCAGAACAGTATGCTGGTATTTCCTTCCCAGTGAGTGACAGAAACATCCCCCTTAAATAGGCCAGATTTCAGAACAGCCTCGGCATGCAAGAAGCAGTCTGGAATGTGCTAATAAATAGTGCTTTCTAGATTTTCTGGTTTCGTGCAATGTTTTCTCACATTGTGAGGTTTGCCCATACCTAAGCCCTGAGGAGATCATATTCTTATCCAATAGGTCTGTAGTTTTTCTATTAGCCAAAGCAAGTTTAATACTAACAAAGCTATTAACATATTAACAAAGCTATCAACATATTAAAAATATTAATATTAACAAAGCTATTAAATATAACAAAGCTATTCCTTTATGGCATAATATACTCGTTCAGAAGAATTCCTCCCAGAGAAACAGCATGCAAAAACCTCCCATCCTTCATTTGGTGAGAGACATAAACCCTTGGCACTTGGAGTTCATCGGTAGAGAGCTGTCCAAGCCAGCACCCATATGGGGACCCATACCCTCTCTCCCCTGTGACTGCCTTCCTGGTTCCAGTTGGTAACCCTAGATTCATCTTACCTACATGGAAGACACTTCAGGATTTGGGGTTTTTTGGCAGTCCACAGTCCAGCAGTGTCACACTCTTCCCCCAATACTCATTACAGCATTTTCTACTTAAATATTCTTCTTCAGAGCACACCTCGCTAGAAGAGCTGCATGCTTCAGAGACTACATGAAGAAAACCACAGGAAACAAAGCAGCATCTTCAGCCCACGGCTCTCACTTCTAGAAAAAATTTCCCCCATAAACACTGAGTACCCCTTGCTCCTCAAGAAATTTGATGAGAAAGTTTTAGGCTAAACTAAGCTTTCTAGGACAGTCCTCCACTTTTTGACTTCTTGCCTTCAGAGAAGGCATTGTTCTTCCTCCAGAACAATCGCCAACACTTTACTTGCCTATTCAGTTCTACTGGGAAGCACATACCTTTCCATCCTCACTTCTGTTCACCATACATATCCATGGCCCCACACATTCAAATTGGGCTGTCAGAATAAAACCACACTGTTCAGCAGCTCAGTGTCATTCAGTGTCTACAGCTCTAGCCAAGATATGGATGGGAAGGAAATAGAAGACAGTAATTGAGATAAAGTACTGGTTACTCCTACTCTTTGGTACTCCTCCTGTAGATTACTCTTACTCTATTGGTCTTCAAAGGATACAGGTTATTTTCATAATACAGGACACGTGTGTCACTCAAAAGAAAAATAAAGTTAACAGACAAACACAAACACATTCTACAGTGAGGTGAGACAGCCTAGGAAAAACATAAGGAAGATTGTTAAGCATTAAATAATAAAATCTAATTCTGTGGCAGTGTGATTTCATCTAATGTGTAAGATGCAAATGCTGGCTAATTTTTCTTCAAAACCATCAAAATAACAAGTTCCCTAAAGTCTAGCAATACAGATAAAAATCTTTTTTTAAGCTAAAAAGAAATGATTTTTAATCTAAAATTTTATAAAACCTGACACTACTAAAAAACAGTAAGTGTTTATAGTATATTAAAAACACCATTACCCTCATTCAACACACTTTGTGGAACTGACAAAGAATGTCATTTTTGCAAAAATATGGTGATGAGTATTTTTTCCACTGTCCTATCACATTAATCTGAGCTTTCTATAATACAATACATTATAAATATAACAGAAGCATTATTAATATATAAACGCTGTCTCAGTCTTTTGAGACCTTGTAGTGCTTCAGCTTTTAACCATTAAATGATTTTACACAGATACAAAATTTGAGATCACAAAGTTAAGCTACTGACAAACTGAAAATCTATTAATTCTCCTTCCTATAAAATTTTACAGTAGCAACAAAAATTATTTCACTACATAATCATTAATGCCATAGAAATAATTCAGCAAGAAAGTAAGGTGTATGCTACTACAATTATTGTCATTTTATGGCTTCAATACATATTTGTGTTGAAGGCTGAATGCAGTAAACACATCAGAGAATATCTTATTACCCAATAACACACACAGTCAGCTACCTCACTGGCATTATAAAATGGTTATTTTAGGTTCTTGTTGTTGTAAGGAAATTTTACACATTTTGTTGTTCATTTTATTGGGCCATTTCTGATACGTAAGGTAGGGCACTGTAAGATAAGGGAAAAGAACACAGATATAAATGTGCACGCACACACTATTTGCATGTCCTATCTACTAGCACCTGAAAAGTATATAGTCCATAGGTGAGAACTTTAAACAGTTTATGTACACTATTACTTGCTTTAAACATGATTTCTGAAGTCATTAAAAAAGTCAAAGTAGGAACAAGCAATGATGTATTTAAAATTTCAAGACTGAGTGTTTTCAGCTTGCTGGCTGCCACCTTATTTCACCGGTGTTTAATTTTTAAGAAAACAAAAAAAATACCCAAAGCATTTGTATAGGCCACATTTTTCACAAACCAGCAGAGAATAGAAATGCATGCTCTTCCAGGATGTGTATTATTCCTCCATTAGAAGAAATCCCTCACCTGTTGCTCTAACAAGTTGGGGGGTTTTTTCAGTTTTTTTAATAGAGTAATAATCTGAAACAGACAACAAAACACATAGACAATCTTGTCTGACACCTTCTCTTTTTTCCTTCTTGTCCAATGAGGTGGGCCACAAGAAGACCATGAAAGAATTAGTATTTTATTTTCCTGTTGCTCTTGAATACTCCAGTAGCAGTGTTTCCCTCACTGTTCAGCATTGCAACCACATGTTTCACAAACGCTTCAGCCTACATCCCACTTCCCCACTGAAGAGCTTTTCTTATTAGTTACTCAGTGTCCTGGCAGGGAGAAGTTCTGCAATCTTGTCACACTTCACCTGGTCAGGCACAGCCCTGAGCAAAGGTACAGGTATAACAACAGGACAAAGATTTTTGAAATGAGTAACAGGACTGACCTTTGAGAAGTTCCTACACTTCTCGAAGATACTGCTTTTACCTGTTCTCAGTCCTGATTCATTATACCTTGTAATCTCCTTATTAATCTATTTTACACCCAATTTATGAAATTATAATTCTCTAATCCCAGAAAATGCTAAAAATAATGGTCCAAGGCATCTACTTTAAAGCTTGAGGACGTTTTCTGAAGAAGCAGTTTAAATTTCTTCCTCTATATTTACTTTCAAGCAGGTATGAACTGGAGTATAAACCAGAGGTTCGAAGTTTCATGTGTTATCATTAGTGTGGTATCTTTACTTTGCCACTAAATAGTGGGTTTTTTTTTAAATGAAATAAAATTAAAAATTGGATTTTGTCTTTATTTTAGTAGTACACCCAGTACATCTGCTACAAATCTGAGACTTTTCTGGAATACACAGACATTTTTCCTCCTTAAGAAAAGGTCTTTCTTTACCTTTTGAAACTTCATGTAGGGTTATAATAAAATATTACGAGTAACATATGCACACCTACACACGGAGGTGTATGTTAAAAAACCCCAATTTTTGACAATAAAGCAGCCAAACATTTCTCAAATTTTCTTAAGACCATGTGCTACATATTTAAGCATTTCTATTTTAACTGACTGAAGCTAAATCTGTTCACGAACAGAAGGATGAAAAAAATAGAAGTGTCTATGTAGGAAATAACTCTTATACTAAAGCAGTAAGAACACAACTACTACAAAATCTAGCCACTCTAAAATGACTGTAGCTGTAAGTGATTATAGTAATTGAACATTATATACTCCCATTATATACTTGTTTTGAATTTGCTATTTAAAAATAAGTTTCTCAAACTGTTCTAAAAACAGGTAAAGCAATACACAACACTGCCATGGTTTTGACACACTAGGTATACACACACACACATTACTCAGGTCAAATGAAAAGTCTAAGAGAATTTCTGTTTTCTGAAGTCATTAAAAGACTTTTTATTACTTTGTTCTTGTCCTTTCTTCCTCCATTCCCCAATTTTTATCTAGCTACCTCAAGCAATGCACTCAATCTTAAATGGATACTAATTATTTTACTTGTTTTTTCCTTTGTCCAGACAGTCTTGTTTTTCATTTCCGTGCTGTGAATCCCATAGCAGCCCTCAGCAGTAGTGGTGTCACACTGAACTGAACCACAGACAGGGAACCAAAGCTCTGTTACGGTGAAACAGGTCTAAAAGCAAACTGCTTCAACTTACAGAGATTCTTTCCTCAGCAACCATTATTTTTAATGAGGCCAGTTTACTTTAGGAATCTTGGCAAAAACCAGTCATTTACTCTAGTCCTAGAGCAATGACTGCGAACTGGGCAGACACAAAGATTACATGCGATGTAAAATCTGCATGTGCATATCATTACACAAAAAACCCATGATGTGCTGGGAAAGAGGCCTGTCAAGCTATCGTGTTTGTTAATGAAAATAACAGTTTTATTCCAAACCAGTCTATTATACCAGATTTGATAGAACAAGTGTTAACTAAACATCATGCTTAAAAGCTTTGATGAGAAAATCTAACACGTTAAACTAAGAAACAGTTCAAGGACAGCAGGAGGCAATTCCAGAACACAGGCGCAATCTATAAAGGCAAACTACCACAGCTTTTTGATGTTAAGTAAGTAGCAATATCAGTATACAACAAAGCTTAGAGGCAGACTGTTGTATCAAGTTTAAAAGTTTAATATCCAGGGTCAAAAGCCTCAATTACCTATTCTACAACTTTTCTTAGTGAAGAAATCAGTGTTAAAGTATGATTTACTGAAAGCATTACCTAAATTACCACATGGGGTTTTGCTTATTCCCTTAGTATCTGAATTTTTAGTATCACAGTTATGCTGCATCTCAAATACTCATACTATAGCAAAACATGTATGTTCAGATTTCGACGAGGTGGGAGGTCAGAGACACTTACTTTGAAAACATATAGATTCCTTAAAATGGGTTATGCCCATTTAATGGCCTAAGTGAAAGGGCACCAGCTCAAGAGGAGTGCCACTCAGTAAAACTGGATAAATTACTGCATTAGCACTTTACATTCATACCTTTCAGAAGAAAGCATAAAAGTATATATTCAAAAAATACAAAATTGGGGGGAAAATCCCCCTTAATCAAATTAGAGATTTATTATGGTTTTGACAATGTTGTTATATTAAATTTGTCAAACAGGCTACAAAATATATGTTAATAGCTATTTATTAAGTTCTTTAATTGCTGAAAAATGACTTTCATGGGTGTGTGCTTTCCTTTGTCCACTTATAAGAGTATGGAGTGCATGATTAAATGGGTAATTCAAAATTGGTAATGGGAAATGCAGGAAGAACATCTTTTCAAGGAAAAAGAAGAAAAAAACCCCAACTTCATAACTGTACTTTTTCATCTCTATCTAGAATACAACGAGACGATACAGAAAACCACATGGATTCTTCTATGTTCTTCTGTGCCTGTCCACTCCACAGCTTTTCAGAAATTATTGTGACCTTCACTGTGGATGAATTTAAGATAATTCATTAAATAAGAACAAAATTCTAAATGTTTTGTTGATATCCTAACATGACATCTTTAACACTTTTACCACTGCAAAAAAAAAAAAAAATCTAGAATTAAATCAGTCTGGGTTTTAAGAATATTAGACATCATGATAAGGTATTCTAAACTAAGCCCTAATATTTAGGGCATATTAATGGGGTGAAGGGAGGAAATGCCTTCCATACAAATCTTTATAAATTGCCAATTTTGAGCAGGCTGGGCTGCAATGCCACCTGGTGGCTTAGTAAAAACAACAGGATGCAGTTTGAACAGTGCTTAATGGCTTGGAAAATATGCAATATTCTATAAAAATGCCAAACATGGCAACAAGGTGTAAGTTAATCATTTGCATTTCTTAGCTAACAAGTCTTTTTTTCATTCTGTTGCTCCCAGTGCACAGTATTTTAAGTTTTAAAGTTCACATGTCGAGATCCAACTTCCAACTGGAATTTTACAATTGATTTCAGTTGTGAGTTGAACTTGCTGATGAGTATATTACACTGTAAAGGGTTGCACACATGCACACAGGGTCTAATTCACACAATAAATGCCTAAAGTTGAATTTTTCCGTACTTGGGGAAAAATCAAATACAGCAGAAGTCTAAAAGAAGGGTTACTGAAATGCTTTGTAAAATTACACTGTATAATTAATTCCATAGTAAGAATGTTTTTATGGTGTGTGTTGGTGACCTTTTATTACCATCAAGTTCACAATGCTGGTGGGCTGCCTTTTAATCCCTCCGCAGACAAAGGCCCTAAATAAACACAGATCCCTTCCTGGGAAAAAGTCCTCTCTGGTTAAATGGTAAGGAAATGAGTAAATCATTAGTAATCTTTAAAGCCAAAGCTATAAACTCAAGTTACCTTAAGTTAAAATGAAAGTGTCCTGCAAGAGTTTCAAAGTTCTGTCACAGATAGAAATCTCCAGCTCTTGACTCCAGACTAGGCGCCAGCTGATAAACAAACAATTTAAGTCAAGAGCTGGAGAATTCCCAGCTTTTTCATTTAATGGCTTTGGCCAAGAGTATTTATTGCCTGCAGTTTTATTCTCACTTAGCTCTAAGAGGAAATTTAAACTCATCATTATCTTAAAGCCCCATATGGGCCACAGTCAGCTCACCTGATAGAGCTCCTTTTACTCTGCCTAAGTTCTACTCCCCACTAGAAGTGATGTAATAGTGTAAACTAATTAAATGTAGTTTTAGGCTGACTTTTTAATAGGCTAAATAAATTTTGTTCAATATGGTTTATATTCCCACTTGGGGCAGTAACAATTCCAAAAAGTTTAACTTTACAGTTTCCAGTCTAAACTACTAGTAGTTTACTCCATAAAGGACAACTGAAACAAACAAACAAACTGTCTTCAGAACAAGGGCAGCCAACTGTTAAAAGCAATTGCATTGAAAATTCTTTGCTATAAATTGATCTACTGGCACCAAAATGTACACAGAACTGTGAAAAAGCAGACTGCGTGACAGTTCCGATATTTCAAACAAAACATTTCAGGAATGCAAGGACATATACATAATTAAAATTTGATGTTTAGTACTTGTTCTGTTTTTGGAATGAAAATAAACAAAGCTATGGAGATGCATATTAAATATTAACCAAGCACCCATGGGTAAGTCAAGATGTTGAATGTGGTGAGCAAGTCCAGCATGGAAGTATTTCATTCTAACTCAACAGGAAGGTATCATCATCCTGTGCCTCAGACGCCACCTTTCTCATTCTTTTCTAAACATATATACTAGAGGAGGTTAGACTTCTTTAATACATATTTTAAGGCTTATTTCACCTCAGAGATTTTTAAATCCATCATGATTTAAATTTAGCACTTTCCACCTCATCCCAGGCAGCTCCTTCTAATAAGGCATATTTGCCCTGTGTATTAGAAACTTTTCACTTAAATAAATTCCAGTAATGTCAGAGATGGAGAGAACTGTGCTTAGCAAGAAGTCTGACTACCATTCCTAAAGAGTTAATAGAACTCAGACTTGAAATCAGGACGTTGTATTCCCCTCCCACCCAGCCCCCTCCCCACAAAATACTTTCCTAACCTGACTTGGCTGAAAAAGCCAATTAATTGTTCCAGTGTCTGCCAAGATTCCTTATTCCTTTAAAAATGAGGACAGTGTTTGAGACAGCTGGCTATTCCAGACCCAGGTAACACCCCTAAATGTGGAAAGAATGAGGGAACGTGAATTATGATTAGTATTTTAAATGGATTTTTAATGAAACAGACAGAGATATCTTAAACCTACTATATTTCCAGCGCATATAATTTAAAAAGAAGAACACCATGTCTTAGATGTCTCTGCTACTCCACTGAGTACACGGAAGGAGATTAGTGCAAAGTGCATTAAAACACATGGAACTAGTTCTTCTGTCTTTGTTAGGAACTGGTAGTACAGACACTGTGATGTCATGCAAAACACACACATCAAGCAGCCACCAAGTGACAGACAAGGACCCTTCTGAGCCTGAGCCACTGCAATCCCTACAGAAATTTTAGGTCAAGTTAAGGTCATGGCAAAGCAGAGAAAAGAAAACTTTATGACAAACCTTATGCCAAGTATTGGGCATGGTATTAAGCGAAGAACTGTAACTAGATCCTTATTTATATTTCTATGTGAATAAGAGATCTCAAATATAACACAGTACTAGAGAAAGCAAGAAAAAAGTCCACAGAACTAATTTTGAAACATTTCTGCTCCTTAAGAAGCTCACACTAAGAAGTTGCTGCTGACTGAGCTGTACATGGAGTCAATATAAGGAGGACGGAGCAGCAGTTATTTAAATTTGTTGATAGCATTTTAATTATCATCAATTAAATACACCAGATCTATTGTACACCTTTCCTGTAATTTCAGATTTAAGCCACAGGTTTTATTTTTTGAAATAATCTCCCATTGAAGGTAACAGGAACACTTTTGAAAGTGAAACACTTGTACACTTTTGAAAATCCTTGTATACTGCACACGTACAATAAAACACAGGTAAGTTGTGAGCCAATATTGACAATTTCTAAATATGGGAAAATTTTCAGAGGTTTTCACAAATATATGAAAATTAAAACACAAAAAAGAAAACCAGAAGCTGTTTTTTTGGGAGCATGTTTACAACTTTCTGGCCATTTTTTAGTTTGTTTGCTTTTGTTTATTTTTTAAGGAAAAGAAAAATGTTGAAAGCCCATGTGCAACACTTACAAATAGGGCCTTCATGGCTGAACTGTGACTTTTACAGTTTATTTTTTCCCTCCCAAAGCTTAATTTCCATGCAATTTACTTAAATACATAAAACCTATGGAGTACTATCATCACAGTAAGTACATATTCATCGCGACAATTTAATTTCTTGGCTTCCCTAAGAAGAATCTGACTGGGGAGGCAAAGTAACGATGGTCTGCACAAATTAGCTCCAGAGTTCCAAGGTATCCAAGCGGTATTGCCCTCCAAAAACACATCAGCTTCGGAAGTTCAGATCCAATCGAAGCAACACACAGAGGTGACCAAGCACAGGTAGTTACCTTCTTAGTAAGAGCTGTCAGTACAGGGGCATACTCCAGTAGCTCTTGACAAAGTTGCAAAGTTTGAGTGGTTTCAATAACCTACGCCAGCATAAGGAACAGTTAAAACTCTATGCTAAAGCCGTGCATCAATAAAAGAAACACTCTTTTCAAACTGCAATCCACGCCAGGTACTTAGAGAAAAGTACCTTTCAGCTAATAAACCTTCTCCAATTCTCCTTTCCCACCAAAATACTGTATATTTTGCCACTGGAAATCCAGAGCAACACCTTGAATTTAGAAAATGTGTCTTATTTCATCACCAGTGTGGATGCTGATAGAGAATCAAGTGATAGAGATTCCAGAATGCTCACTCCCAGCTGTGGCCTCATGAGAAATAGCAATATACCTACTAGAGTGATGAAGGGAGAAGAAAAATGGACATAATTTCTGCTTCCATTAGAAGGTTAGGAAGTGAGGGACACAATTTAAAGTGAGTCAGCCATTGCTGTGCTGAAGTTAGAGAAACAGAGCAATAATGAAATGTAACAACTCGCAAAGTCTAAATACTTAGTTCTGTTTCAAGGTCATGTTTGCAGATGTGCTTTGAAAATAACCATAAAATATTTTAACTCAATATGAGCCCATTTCCAAGAAAGGCAGAAAAGAGTATAAGTCATTGTACTAAGTTATATTTCAACAGGGTTTAAATAATATATCAACAAGGTTAGCTGCTGGAAATAGCAAACAAATAAAACCTTGAACTTAGGTGACAACAAATAAAAAAATCATGTATGTTTAGTTGGGGATGAAGGATATTGCCAAATAAATAAAAGAATTAGCTTACAGCTGCATGAAAAGTCCAGTCAAGTCATGCCCAGGATGTCAGCTCTACACAGCGCTTTGCAACCTTGGAGTTTGAAAGACAACAGCTCAGTAGTGTAAAACAGAGACTTAACAGCTGACACCAAGGACACACCTCTTCAACTTGCACTAAATTTCCACTCAATTGGATAGACTTAAGCAGATGTCTAAGTGTTATGTGCTGAATTGGAGCTTTATAGATGTGTTCTAACAAGTTATTTCTAATGATTTTCTTTGCCTTGACTGCATATAGCTTATAGTTCTTGACCCTTAGTGATAAAGGGATACCAGGGAAAACATTATTAAAATATGTTTTGATAGTGATCAACTAATCACAAGTCTTGTGACATTTGCTGGTTTTGTAGGCTTCTGTTTCCAGGTTCCAAAGCTGAAAATAGCAGGTTTTAAATGATACTAAACTTTTAGTCTTCAGTGCTTTTAAATGTTCATACCAACAAACTAAAAACAGACTAAAAAAATTTTAAATGAGTTGTTCCTAAAACATTCAAGATTTGGAATGTCTGACCTATGAATTCATTAACCTCTGGAATTAGACAGACGAAAGCAAGATAGAGAAGACTTTCAAATACTTCAATGGGATCTAATGTTTTATGGTGCAAAAAGCTGTTTGTGTCTGCTGCCATAATTAATTATACTCATGCTTCCCTTTTACCTTTTGCTAATAAAACAGAAGACAAAATATCACAAAACATTTTCATTACTTGTCTGTCAAATCAGTAAACTGCATGAATTACCTGAAATAAAAGAAGATCCCAAAAGGACGAGTACACAAGAAGCTGCCAAACCACATATTCTCTCCCTACTCTGTTTTCCATTGACTAGCTTTTTCTTGTAATTCAATAGCAAAGGAAAAAACCAAAAAACACTATTGTACTTTACTGCTTCTTGTGTAATGTGGTAAAAGAACTGACTCAGAAACTTGTTTTCTATTTTCAGCTGTATTATTTGGTCTAATAAAAGCTTCTACCTCTCTGTACACCATTTCCCTTCTCTGTACTCTTCAGTCACTGTGCAAAAGAACGTTGGTACTTCGTTACTATGATTAGTACTGAAACATTATAGATACCTATTATTTTTGTGGCAAGAATTTAATTAACATAATAATAGAGTACTATGGCAAGAATTTCTGACTAAAAAAAGTGTTGAAATCCTCTGGTTCAGCATTCAGGAGCAAGGGAAAATGGCAACTCACACCACTTTTAGACTGACAATTACTGCACCCAAGTAGTAATTTACACGGATCCCACAAGAAATGGCAGAGCCATAGGAAATGCCACTCTTAACCACATAGGGGTACATTTGACTGACAACTGCACTGAGCCCGTCTTTTTCCAATTAAAGCTCCATCTGCTTCCTCGGTTGGACTGGTTGGCCTAAGGCCTCTCAACAGGACACCCATTGTATGTTACTTCATCCGCTTCCCCAAAAACCTTTCTCTGCCAGAAGCCTGGGGATGCTTCCTCAAAGCATGTCATTGGGCAGGGACAGGCGAGATGGGTGGGTGGATGAGTTGTGGATGCACTGCATGTGAGCACTGGCAGAAACCTGAAAAAGCATGGGCTTAGTAACTCCAACACATCCAAGGAAGGTTTAAGTCTCTACAAAATAAAATAAAAAGCACCATTTTTCTTTCATTATATAGTCTGACCAAAAAGCTTCTGAAACCAAAATTAAATAGTGTGTTCCCTTCCACTCCCCAACACACACACTCTAAAATAAATAATGGCCAAACTGATTTAAATGAAATTCTGTAGAAGAATTTGTGCTTGGATGAAAATGGCACATTTGAGCCTGAAGCAAAAGTAAAACCGCCAAGTTATAAACCTCTCAAAGGGAGGTTTATAATGGAAATGCCAACAGACCCTTAACTATAGTGGAGCTGTTAGGTGCCAACACATAAATAATTCTAGTTTTTGCGGTCACTTACGATAAATTAGATACAGTGCAAGTAGAAACAGTAGGGTTCTGATTCAGTAAACAGTAACAGCCAAGAGTGCATGTTTGGATTTTTAGACAAGTATAGCATAGATTTGATGCTGGCTCTGAAATGGAGTCTATAAGGACATTTGGACTTTTTTAAGTAGTAAGCAAGCCATATTCTGAATTCTTGAGGGCTTGTAAAATAAAAACCTCCTTAACAAGCTTTGCTGCCTACTGTTTCAATCTTCTAAGATTCCTTTACCCCACTAACAAAAAAAAATGCTCCATTCAAGATTGGTGTAATTGTCTACTAAAGAAAACAACACACTAAGTAAGTGCACATAGTCACATTTAGTGTTAAGAATTGCTAAGCATATTAATACAGTGGGAAAAAAGTGCCAGTGACCAAACAGTAACAGATTAACCACCTTCTTCTTTAATAGGTGTGCCAGTTGTTGCACTACTAATAGAAACGCTTTTCTATAGTCCAGCTTGTTCTGGAACTGGAATGATGTATTTAGGTGATCAAGTATGTTCATTCTGGTCCTGAGAGGAATTCACTGCATTGTTTCACAGCAGTTAAGTCCCATGCCTTAACACGATTTGCTGAGGCAGTGAGGGATGCTATGAGGGCTCTCTGCAGGAACTTCCATCTTGGACAGAGTGGGAACCCTCCGAGGCAGCCAAGATTCAGGCTGAGGCTGTTAAGAGGATGCTCTATCTCAGGAAACTCTCCTGCTTGCCAAATTCACATCGGTTTCTCATTTAGTGCTTCCGCTACAAAACCCTACCACTGCCCCAGCATCACCCCTAACTCCCCACTAATATAAATCCTAAGATGAGTATCTGCAGAAAGAGGAAAGTTAGACACACTCCTAGTTTAACTACATAAGGCTCTACCAAGACAATGTTTCACATGCTGATAACCTACTGAAAATTCCTTTCTCCAGCTGTCCATCAACTTTTAAAAGAGGAAGGAAATCGCTGTTCTTCCTGCACATGCAACATAAAATGCCTTATTCAAGACAAAGAGAATCTAGTTGCTACCAAATACTGCTTTCAGACTAGTAGCAATTGTAGCAATTCTGGGAAGTAGTTTCATCAGAAAATGTTGGACCCCAGAAATCAACCAAGTTGGAACAGCTAACTGTGTACAGTCATATGTCTCTACAGATTACCTCCATGCTAGTTTCATAATGAAACCCACAATTTTAAGCAAACCCAAGAAATGTAACACAAATGAAACACAAGTAGTATGCTCCTCAGCCAAAGCTAAAAGTCAACGTGACTTTCTCTGTACTCCCTGTGGCAAATACACTAAGAGCCACAAACCACACATTCCCAGAAAAGCAGAAGAGAAAGCAACGGAAACAGGGATTGAAAACAAAATGACAGCCAAAATGCACATTTCTGACTGTGTATAGTTAAATTATATGGTTACTGAGTAACTAGAATCTTACACAGTTTGCAGCAACTCATTAAATAAAGCAAATAGATAATAATTACATGTCAGATAAGTATTCCTGTCAATTTGCTAAGCTTCACATTAAAAAGAAACCCTAACCCCATTAGTTTACCAGCGGTCACACAGCATACTGGGATACTATCAAATCATTATGTGGATTTACTTAAAATACATAAAGAGTTTAATAAAGTGTTACACAGTGTGTCACACTGCTACCCCCATTTTACCACAAATCATTTGACATTCTTCCACAACACAGAATAAGTAAAACACAACTGCTTACAGAACCAGGAATAGAAACTGAAGATATGGCATCAGGGTAACATTTCCATGCATTACTCTGTTCCCGTCAAGCCATCTCTTAATTTTTCTTATGAACAGATATGGGTTAAAGCTGTATAACGTTTAGGAAATTCCACACACTGTGTCCCAGCAAAACTACAGGAATTAAAATGAGAACCAAATTTTAAGGGTTAAAATTATAGGTCAAATACAGTGCAGTAAATAAATTTTTTTCCCACTTTGGGTCCTATGTTGTGCTTGGCATGAAGAGAACTGTAGTTAAAAACTGTTTCTTCAGCTCTGGAACTGTAAGACTCTCATCTGTCCTCCGCTTTTCAGCAGACTGAAGTGGTGAGCCAACAGGACTAAATACCATTGGACAAACTGAAAGGTGAACATTTTCATAGTTTGTATGCTGACAGCTGGATTCTAAACGCTTATTAATGGTAAAAGGCAATACTCTTTCCCTTACTGTTTTATTTCATGATACAAACCATGGTTTTTTAAATGTGGTTGAAGGAAGAAGAATTAGTAAATCTTGGTATTCCTATGTGCTCCCTGTGGATTAACCAGGAGCTGTTCTGCTAAGGACAAAAGCTCAAGCTACTGAATTGTCTCACAATGGGCAGTACTACACTAAACACTGCAAATATGGAATCATTTTCAGGTATTTGTTTGAAGAGTGACTACTTCTGCTAGAACATTCTCCCCCTTTTTATTCGCACAACTTAAGACGCTTTTCAAAACATAAAAATGTCCTGCACTACAAGACAACATTCTGCAACGATCCAGTGACTTAGAATGGCTCCGGATCATAGGATAATGTCGTCATAAATAAATCCAGTACTTGGCTAACTCATCACTACAATTTTAAAAATGAAACACAAGGAACCCAGAATAGTAGCATCATCCAGATGGGGGTCAATAGAAGATCAGCTTTCATTCTTACTCATCCTGGATTCAGCTATTTAGGGGATCAACAAGTGATTTACTTTCAAAGGCCTGCACTACAAGACAAGGTTAGCCGTCCCTGCCTGCAAAATTTACCCCATGTGGGTTTGCTTCTTTTCTTTTTTGCTTCTTTAGTTTAAGTGTTTATAGGGCCTTCAAAGGAGTGTTCTTCAACACAGAGCAGTTTGCACAAACGTGTCCTAAGACTTAAGATGTGTCCTAAGGTTCAGACACTTAGGATGTTAATGTTTCTTTCCACATGCCTGGTGTAAGATCTGCAGATCTCCTCTGAGGAATAAGAGACAAAATAAAATGTGTAATTCTGTGTTGGGCCACATCTTCAGTGGCCCAGTCCATTTAAAGAGTGTTGTGATTCAACTCCAGCTGGCAAAGAAGTACCATGCAGCCACTCGCTCACTCAATCCTCACCCTCCCCCACTAACATGGAGAGCAGAAACATAAAAAAAGGTAAAATCCATGCGTTGACATAAGAACAGTTTAATAACTGAAATAAAATAGAATAATTATAACAATAATTTCAATAATATCAATAATAATAATAATAATGATAATAATAAATGGTGATGAAAAGGGAGGCAACAAAAAGAGTGAAATAAAACCCAAGAAAGAGAAGTGATGCACAGTACAGTTGCTGTACTGACTAATGTCCAGCCCATTCTTGAGCAGCAATGAGACCCTCCCAGGCAATTTCCCCAGTTTACATACTCAGCATGACTTTCTATGCAATGGAATATAACTCTTTGGCCAGTTCAGGTCAGCTATCCTGGCAATGCTCCTTCCTGGCTTGTTGTGCACCTCCTTATTGACAGAGCATGGGAAACTGAAAGTCCT
Source organism: Rhagologus leucostigma (assembly GCA_013397725.1). Classification (NCBI taxonomy): domain Eukaryota; kingdom Metazoa; phylum Chordata; class Aves; order Passeriformes; genus Rhagologus; species Rhagologus leucostigma. The sequence goes on from VZTD01003784.1 coordinate 1,737,390, forward strand.
TGACTGGAAGTAAGCACTACTTAGCAACAACTAAACATCAGAGTGTTATTAATATTATCCTCATTCTAAATTAAAAAAAATGGCACCGTACCAGCTACTAGGAACAAAATTAACTCTGTCCCAGCTGAAACCAGTTAGTCAGGTTTCTCTGGATTCTTATTTTTTTTCCAAAAAACAAAAACTCCACACACAGACCAAAAAAATCTGTTTAAGGCAACACTGAATTACAAGTACAATTGCTCTGTATTAAGACTCAAAGAAAACTGCATTTTCTCCAGTGGCACCTCCAATGCTTGTAGCTGGTGGGACTGTCCCCACGCTGACGGCTGCTGCACAGACACAGGGCACTCCCAGCCTACTCTGCGTGGTGCCTTCCCATTCGGACTTCCCGCTCTGGTGTGCCTGGTGCCGGGCTCAGTACTGACATGTGCACCATCCACATTTAGCATAGTACAGAATTAGGACTCATATGGAATCAAGGGATTATTAAGGTCTGGTGCTCATCATCCCCACTGTCCCAAGAGCACAGGAGTCAAGCTAGGTTTTTTTGACCACATGAAAAATACACACCTTGAACAAGGCACTCCATTGAAAGAACAAAAAGAGAGAAAAAGAAGCTCATGAATGTTTAAAACCAAAACAAACTTTGTAGAAAGCTTCAAAGTCATAATTTCATTCTAGAAACATTGCCAAACACCACCTGCAACCCCTTAACTTTAAACATTCTCTAGGAGAAGCAATCAAAAATTAAAAAATGAAATTAAATTAACTCTTATTCCCTAGGACTTATGACAGGCTGACATTTGAAGATCTTTCTTACTCTGGGTATCTCAGAACATTTGACAGGAAGAGCCAGATACTAGCATTAAAGTAACCACAAGCAAACAGAGCAGTTATTAGGAATGTGGTAACAGCTCACATGCAGCCGTGAATATTAGAACCATTTTTACTGAGAGAAGGAATGTTGGCTCTAACTCTGCAGTTATTCCTTACTCTTTTTCAAAGAGTGCCACAGGGATTTCTAACTTCCATCTGGACAGTTTTCCTTTAACTGTTTTTGAACACCATGTGTGAGAACACAACAGGATTGTAGACACTAGAGATGGAAAAGACCAATTAGATCATGTAGCCATCTCTTCTGCCAGTTGTAGATTTTTCCCTACAGAATAGTTCCTAGCACTTTGCCCAGTACAGTTTAAAACATGTTGAGATACTTGGCTTCAACCATCTCCTTTGGAAATTATTCCACAGTGTATGAAGAATGTCATTAGGACATTTTTCCTGGTAGACACGGCGCGCATTTTTCTTTCCTTAATGATTTCCAGCCTATTATTCCTGGTTATATCCCATTGAGCCAGCCTGAATAACTCATCTTTACACCTTTGAATAAATGGAGACAGATATGTTTCTCTGCACATTGGTCACTATTTGGCCAGACTACACACAATTTTATTGCCAAAATACACAATATGCTTTAATAAAATCATTTCTTCCACCCTTTTAGTCATTGTAAGATAATTGTCTCCACCCCAGTGAACATTTTTAGATGATACTCTCAACAAATCTGTTCATTCTTCCTTACCTTCTGCTACCTTTTATTTTATAGAAAATGCAAAAGGCATAATAGACTTACAGAAGAAAAATAGCCTTGCAAAGTCAGCACATAAGTAAATATACTACCTAAATCTTCTGAAACAGCAGCTGCTGCCAACTAGTGATATTTGCACAGGGTTTATACTTCCTCCCCTCCCTGTGTCAAAATACACATTTTACCAATGCGTAGATTTTCAAGATCTTCAGTCCTTTCCATTCTCTCTCCAACAAAAGAGGTCTATTAAACTAACTTTATTTTGACAAACAAGTACCGTTATATAATGTAAAACATAAGTTATTAGAAATCAGAAGCTTTTTAAGCATCTCAGATTTCAAAATACTTCTTCATCCTCATTTCTGCTTCCTTAAATCAATTCACCCAATTCTTCCCTTTTTTGTCATCAGTTACTTCCTGCATTATTTTCCCTCATCTAAATTTCAGAATAATTCAGTAAGATTTTTCACACTACCTTTAGTATTAAGGTTGTACACTGTAATTTCTACTACCATCCCGACATCACAGACTTTGCGAAAAATGAGTATGATCAAATGCATTCAGCAAAAAATGTAAACAGAGAAATTAAGACACATGTCAGGAAAGAAAAAATTACACAAGGCATGCAGTGACTGAGGAAGAGCAAAGGAAGTGAGGTAAAAGTGTTATGCTCAGTACCAGGAACACAGAGAACATTGTGGCCATTCTGAGCACACACATTTAAGCTTTAAAAATAAAGCATAAAAACATAAGTCCAGAAACAATAATGGAATACTGCTATGACTTTAGATGTTCTTCCTTACCAACAAGAAGACCTGCCATTGAGAGGGATAGGTCAGAATTATTAGTTCTAAATTCATGAACCTGCTTCATCTTTATAGTGTTTCAAGGATCCTAACAGATCCAATCACTGCATTACCGCACCAGAAAGCCAAAACCAGACCAGAAAGCCAAAACCAGACCAGAAAGCCAAAACCACACCAAACCTCTATACCACTGAATTCAGGAGATTCTTTATTTTATTCTTAGTGTTTATTAAAAAATACACAATGTCTCAAATTAGACACATTGAATTAACCCACCAACTCTTCCACTCCCATAAAGTCATAAAATTGCATTTCTCTAAAGGTGCACAAAGCTAAAGAAACAAAGCAGACACAACTTAATGAACCCAGTTCAAGTAGCTCTACAAAGGCTCCCCAACAAAGACAGGTCTATTAAATCACTTCAATTCTGGCAAAGACATTGATTATGCATCTTTATTGCAACAGAATTTACAAGCTAAGAGATGCAATGTTCGAACTACTCATTCCTAATTCCTATTATTTAGTCCAGTCTGAAAGTGTCTTTCAAATTATCTTTGCAAACATTAGTGTGCATAAAGTCTTAACTCCTCTGCTTCCCTTGGAAAAGACACAGCACAAAGTGCCTTCAACGTTCAAGTAAGAGAAACATGATTAACTTCTCCTGTTTTAGGAGGGTGCCCTTTCGAAAAAAAAAAAAAAAAAAAAAAGCTGAAATAAT